>JAODAI010014802.1:0-12874 GCA_027575025.1 Scotoplanes globosa | reverse complement strand
TTAATAACTGCTCTAACTGTCTAAGTTGCACTAAGTTGTAAAAACGAACAAAATGAAATGCGTGTATGGCATTGTAAACACTGGGCCCTTACATTTGCTACCATTTGTGTTGCCAATATTGTAACATATTTAGTATGGGATGTACGTTACTATTGTTGGAAAATGTTCAAGATCTGCCGAGAAATGAGACACAAAAATAGTGTATTTTCGATTTTGCGAAAGATTGACCTTAGATTAAGAGATTTTTCTTGGAAACAATTTATCCCAAAAATACGAAAAAATATCCCAAATAATTACCAAACATACCAAAATCAAACTAAATTGGCCGATAGACCTAACTACAATATCGAAACACCCAGCAATGGTATAGTTTTTAGTTTGTATTGGTGTCAGAGAATATACAGTATACCACCCAAACCCACATAATTAAGCTGGTCAGTGCCATGTGGCTGAGAGAAGCTGCTAGAGTGATATGGTAAGTTTTTCAAAAGACTATAATTGTAATGAAAAATGTTTGGTGTCAAATTATTTTCTTTCCATTAACGGATACATTTTGTCGTCACGCCGTAACGTTAAAAGAGACAAAAGTTCCTTACCGAAAATATGAACCACATATAATGGCTCAAATTTATCTAAATGATAGTTAGCTATTTCCATGATATAATAATGAAAGATGGTCTAGATTCTATATATGTACCATGTGTAATAAATAGCCAAACGTGGTAACGACGCAACATTACGGCATGACAATACCTCGTCGCAACGTAACATTACTATATTGCGCCAGGTATTTGGACTTCCCAATAGTTAATAGTTGAGTATTTTGCTTGTATTTCCACTGGCCCACTTTGTATATCTACCATGGCAACAGTGCTAATTTTAAGAATTATCATCTATCCTTAGTTTATCGGTATCAGTGCCACTTATTCAATACAATTTAAGTAAAAACATGTTCTATGTCATTTATTTGCACTTTATAACTTCATTTTGAAAAGCTGGTTCAATAGGCCTACAGCAACTTATAAATGTTTAATTATCATAATTATGTTTGTCATGGTTATCGCTTAAATTATGCATAGTACATATTACACCTGTTTCTTATCCAGGTTGAAAATTTTGAATCCGAAATACATAGTTGCAAGCTAAATTGTATCCTAGCCAACTAAATGACACAAGTAACAAGGAGAGCTGGTCTAAATTATCTGTCGCTCTTTATAATATGAATTGAGAACTATAATACCTAAATTATCGTCACGTCGCAACGTTACGTCGTGACGTAATAATTTTAAATAAATTAAGAAAATGTACAATTTATAAGTATTGCTTTATTTTTAGTTCATTTTAAGCAATTTAGAAATCAAATATATCAAAACATTCACCACAGTTGACTGTTTATTATTTTTAAAGAAAAAAACAGACGCGTCTCGGCGTAACATCACGCCGTAACGTTTTATATTTTCAGAAAAAGTAATATTTATCTAAAACTACAGCGCAATTTTCAGTAATCCTTTTGGCAATGATGCATGAAACAATCAACATTATGGTGGCTAAAGAGAACCATCTCTTGTACTGAGATAATATTGAAAACTGAAAACAAATTAACGTAAAAGTTCAAATTTATCCCGTCACGCCGTAACAAAATTTAAAATGCATCTTACAGAAAAACGGCTAAATATTTTCCAGTCTGATTTTTCTAAGACTTATTTGCTATAAAGACTATCAACAAAAAATATAGGACTACCAAATCTAAGAGGTACAAAAAACCTGTAAAACAAAATTATAATTTTTAAATATGCCAACGTATGGGATTGATACTAAATACATATTTGCATCATATTGACGTGTTCTCATATTTTCCATAAAAACGGTAGTTTAAATTCAACTTTGGCCGCTTTCACACACTTTCACACACTAAGTTAATGGCAATTTCGCCCGGGTAAGTCCGACACCATAAAAATATATGCCCGACACCACGCCTTAACGGTATTTAAAGAAAACGTCAGCAGACAAAATAATTATTTTTATAGTAGGGCATTATTTAACATGCTTTCTAAGACACTATGCAGTCTGCAGACTATTAGTCTATACAAATCACGGGAATATGATACTGAAATTGGAAATCACGAAACTTATTTCCGTGTGAGTACGTCTGACACCAAACACATTTTGGACAACCCTCTCGCCCAAAAATATAATTCCATTTTTTAGGAATTGGAAGATATACCCAGGATATGTGTCACATAATTGAAAAAAGTATTTTAAACTAAATCTCACGATTTGACAGACAATGAAAAAGCTCAAATTTGCTGAAATGTACTTATACGTCCGACTTTATATAATTGCCCTAAATGAGATATATCCTATCAAAAAATATTTAATACATGTCACCCCATTAATGTTAATGATACATAAAATTAAAAAGAGAAATTCGGTTAATGTGAATCGCTATTTTATTAGCTATTACATTTGTAAAAATGTTTTATGCCTTAATCCATCTTAGGATCCATGTTACGTAAATGCAGCTTGGTCAATATGATAGATTTGTAGGCTTAAAAAAATACAGCTGCAAGTATCTTTGAAATATTTGCTAGACGTAATATCACACTAGTACTTTATGATCTGGTTATATTTGGGTCATGTGATACATATATATATACAATATGTAACATTTTTATTTCACTGTGATATATGTGCTAGAGGTGTGCAGACCTTTGGTCCTATGTAGGCCCTATGTAGGAAATAGCTACGTAAATAATGTCCAGTATCGCTGCATTATTAAATAATCCCTGATAGACATATGTATGACTATTGTATCAATATAATGATGAGTTCCAAGATAAAAGTATTTACTCATTTTAACCAATGTACATTCTTTTTCACTATTTTCAACACAGAATTGCCGGTATTTAGATACCCCCCAAACCAGATATCCACCTCAGAACACACGATACACATTTCCTGGGATCCATGGATGGCAGGCAGTGATGTCGGTGATGGCCCACTAATAGGCTATATTCCATATTTTAGAAGTCCCATAGATACAGTGTGGACTAATTCAAGTATTGTGTCACCGGACGAGATATTGGCATTTACAGCAGACAACTTATTACAGGATACAAGCTATCTGTTTAGCATAGCTGCAGTACGAGATGGTCAATCTGGAGAAGGACCAAAGGGGCCCACGACTGTGATTAAAACAAAGTGTAAAAGTAAGCAAGTGTACATGTATCTCAGTCGAGTCCGAATTTCAAGTCGAGTATTTTGCTATAATGAAATAAAATGACTCGGACTCGACTCGAGTCAATATTTCAAATGATTCGACTTGACACCAGTCTCGATTTTAGGGAATCGATCACAACTCTCTCTCTATCTCATGTATCCCTAACAAAAGGGTGAGGAAGAATGCACTAACTAACTGCTGCATCATTAGCCAAAGCTCTCCAACTCCCCCTACTGCTAGCCCTGGCCCTACAATCGCCAGCCCCATCAGCCCTCTTAAAATCCCTCTCAACACAGTCCTTCCATCTCAAACGAGGCCTCCCATCCCCTTCGGCCTACTTCCACGTGCGACATCGCTCTTTTTTGGAGACGCCCATCGTCCATGCGCTCCACATTCTCAGCCCACCTCAATCTCCCCCGTATCACCCTTTGTGTAAGACTCCTAGGCATCCCAATATCCTCCCTTATATCAGCCAACCTTTCCGCCCGCTTAACCCCCGCGATCCTTCTCATCCAATTATTTTCACACACTTGAAGACGCTGTTGCTGAGCATTAGACAGGGTCACGGTCTCAATCCCATAAATACATGCTGGAATAACACCGACACTGATACAAATCAATAACAACTTTACCATTGACAATCCGGCAACCATCGGTCTTTTTAAAATATCATTGAAATAATATGAGGCTTAAAACGTACATTACTTGGTGTCTTCTCCACAACCACGCAGTAGTCACAATAGTAACATTTGTGTATACAGCTAATCCACACTGTGAAGCAGGTAGTATTAACCTGGTCTGCGGTGATTTATCAAGGTTAGACTTTAAATATGCACTTTTTCAAACTGTTCATTACCGGTGCGACAGTCGCACAAGTCCCCCCCCCCCGCCGTGGGTAAAGTCTGGGGGACTAATGCCACTGTCGTACGATAGTGTGGAAAATCCCCATGTGGGAGAAGTCTCCCAATCCGACATGTACGTGATTGGTGGGTGATGATGATAATTAATCCTGACATTTACGAGGCCAATTTTAAGTGGATTTTACCGCTTTCTGGTGAGGTATAATGTATTAGTAGCTTACCGAAAAATGATGTTATATATCACTCAATAAAGTAACGTTGATTGAATGTGTTTCAGTCATTAACAAAAGTACGAAAGTACGTCTAGACACGATAGCAATTATTCGCAGCGCTACGGCAGCGGGCATTTGGAAAAATTGTTAGCTATTTGACATGGTTTTAGTTATATCAGAGAGTTCGGCAGAAAAAATATAAATTTCCTCTGGGAAGACTGTGACGTCATAGGAAGGAATTAACCAATGATAAATAAGAGTTCTAGGATGATAAGTCAGCAAATCTACACTATAGGATTAAACGCAAGGGCGATTTTTTTATTACTAGTCGAAACGAGGGTAATTTGCAGTACAAACAACGGCAACTTTACCCTGTAGAGCAATCACATTGCTGAGAACGGGTGACATCCACCTCGCCCCGCCCCTCGGCTAAAACTCACTCACTTTCTGGAACATTTTCGTACATTTTGACTTCGGATTATCGAAGACCGATGTCGCTTACGTAAAGGGGACGATAATTTGAACAAATTCCTGACCCTAAACCTTGTTTTCTAATCAATTTACGTTTTTCTAAAATGTTGTCCATATGCAAATTACCCTCGATTCGACTAGGAATAAAAATCTCGCGTCCGGGAGACGAATTATATTGTATACTGGCTGAACATCCAGTATATTTAGTCTCCCCCTTAATACACGTCATAAATCTTAGGGGAGACTTCTCCCATGGGGAGGGGAGACTTCTGCGACTGTTACACCGACTCAATATAGCGTCACAAGGAATATTCAGCCAGTCATTATCGCATAACAATTTAAGATTCCAATAATACATTTTAGTAGTATTATCATCTGTGTTAAGGTACATGGGTGGCGCCAGCCGTCGCTACCCGGCGGGGAACTCAAGCACCACCATCGGGGAATTTTGTTAAAATGTTTTTTTTCATAGCATAGTATATGTATATAATAGGCTTGTTTTATAATGTACAAGCATATTTTTGAAAATATGCTTAGACATTACAATATCCTGACTGTAAATAATCCAAAAATCCAACGGCTAGCGTGGCGCAATGGTTAGAGCATCCGCTTGCAAGCCGGGAGACCATATAGTGGTTTTGTTCCCGCGAGGGTTCGAGACCCCTGGAGGTCGGGTCATACCGAAGACTTTATAAAAATGGTTAATGTTGCCTTCTCGCTTGATGTTCAGCGTATGGGATTGAAGCATGGTCAACAATCCAGTGATCCATCCTCGACTAGGAAAAAATTCCGAGGAAGGCGCTATTAATCCGGAAGGTAAGAAATGAGCCGTTAAACACAACCAACCCACCGATGGTTTAAAAATACCCCGACATTATAAAATAATTCCCCACAGTTTAAACAAATCTCGATAGTCTAAAATAATTCCGCCACTGTTTAAAAAATCTCGACAGTTTAAAAAATCCCGACACTTCTAAAAAATCCCGATTGTGCCGGACCTTGGTGGCAAAAATACAGTTCTCAAATAGTATACCATATCATCTTTCCCAGACAGATAAAAAATACCCTGTGGGGCCGGACCTCTTCGACAATATTAAATAAAGGCAGAGGCCTATATCCCAACGAATTCCCCAATAGCTTAAAACTCATGTTATTTTTCCATATTAGTGCGTTATTATAAATGTAACTTACCTCAAAATATGACATTACATTGCATCTCAACCCTCTTCTTAAATATAATAAGTCGACGGAAAATTAGGTGGCCCCTCCCCTTTTACAATTCCCAGACCAGTGGCCAGTAAAATACAAACAGTTATGTATAAACCACTCTCAGATACTCATCTGTTGTACATTATTAAATAATTATGACAAATATTTTAATCCATTGGAGATCTCCATAAATTGGGATGTCTATACACGTTTCCGGGTGATATATAAGCCGGGTATTTGGTGCAGAACGTGCTGGTAAGTTACGCGCCAACATGCGACGTTCCGATTAGATAGTAAACGAAACAAAATGTATGCCACCTAAAAATTGCCATCCCCGTCGGAGAAGCTAACCCCACCCCCTACCCCATCGGAGGAAAAGTGCATGGCGCCACTCCTGTTAAGGTAAAATTATAATGTCACGTTTTGGTGTCCCCCAAACTTGATTATAGTTACAATTTTCTAACTTTAATTGCATTAAAGCAATAAAATAATACCAAATGGTTATATCATGTTAGTTCCACAGTCTGTTGTTTGATGAAAATCACCGACACTAACCACTATCATATCTTTACTCCATTAATAGGACCCGTTTCCGTTCCTGGAAATGTATCTGTCGTTGTGAAATATTTCAACTTTGTCAACGTATCGTGGCAGGTATTATGGACAACAATATGTATTTTGTATTTATTTGATTGGTATATTTAACATCTCCTATATATCCAATAACAATTTATCTTTAATCTGTCAATATAGAAAAAAATTGTAATGACGTCAAAGGTGAGGGTATGTTATGTTGGTAGAATAGAACTTGAGGGACTCCACATTTTACTTTTAGTAAAGATGAATCATTATTGTTGAATGACAAATATTGTGTTCTATTAACTTATAAACCAATTACAATCAGTGCCTCTAATACCACAACTAGAAAGTGTGTTTGTTAATTAAGATGTTGTGGTTAATCGTATCAAAAGCTTTTGAGATATCTAGGAAAACACCATGTTGTCTTTTTTCTGCTGATTGTGTTAGTTCGGCAACGGCATCTGCTAATGCAAGTTCGGTAGACTGATTTCGTCGAAAGCTATATTGACCAGAAAATAGAATTGTATGCTTATTCAAAAACGAGTTAATTCTTTTGAACACTAGCCTTTCTTGTATTTTAGAAAAACATGGTAAAACAGAAGTAGGTCGATAGTTGATCATATAATCTGGTTCCCATTTCTTAAAAATAGGAACGACTTCAGCAACTTTTAAATCATCAGGAAATATACCAACTATTAACGAATTATCAAAAACACGTACAAGAGGCTCAGAAATGAATGGCATAACTAACTGTACAATGGACGGGCGAATATTTTCAAATTCCGCCGCTTTGGGGGATTGATGCAATCAGCTGCAGTATTGACTACTTCCTCACCATTAGTTTGAAATAAATATAATGAATATGGATTGTGATTGGGTAAATTATTCAAAGATAGAACATTAGAAGAAATATTATTCGCTAGCGGCAGACCAAGGTTTACAAAGACATTTTAAATGCATTTGCTATATTATCGTTGCCTATCATTGAAAGATTATAAATTTAAAACTCTCAGGTAAACTTTGGTTTTGATTGTTTGTTACGAAGGATACCATTAATATTTTTCCAAGTACGTTTAATATAAAATTTGCATTTTTAAAAAGTGTCACGGTAAAACATTCTCTTGGCAGTTCTTTTGACATGAGTAAGTTTATTTCTATATTTTTTATAATATAACTTATCGTTTTCAGAAGAAGATCTAAGCATTTTCTTATAAAGTTTGTCTTGTGTTTTGATGGATTTGAAAATACCTGAAAAAATCCAGGGTCGTTTTTTTTTCCTGTTGAAATTAATTCTGATAAACGGAAAGCAATCACTGTAGATGCTGTAAAAAATCTCAAATAAATTATAGGTATCATTAGTGTCGTGAATATTGTAAACGTTATCCCAATTTACTTGAGCAATACATGAAACGAATGTTTGTGTATTAAGATTAGAATAGCTACGTATGCATGACGAAGTATCAATATAATCTTCTTATTAAAACTACAATGTATAAATATTGCAAAATGGTCGGATAAATCAGTAAGAAGAACAACAGAGACCTTACTGTTGGTTTTACTATCATCGGGAGAAATATTACTCTCAATCAACTATGTGAGGTGAATTTCGGTGATGAGCTCCAGGATATTGTAGAGGAGGCATCTGTGGTTCACTGTGTCATAAGGATCAGATTGGTAGATAAACACACATCCGGTTACTTTCTCTTCCTCACAACCGTCTTCAATATGTTGGGTAAGGTTGAGTACTTGGTTCGATGTAGACTTTCCTGGACGAAAACCAACTTGCTCGGGGAAGAGTTTCATTGATCAACAACAGGCCAGGCCAGTTATATTCAGTAAGAGTCGTTCGAATAGCTTCAAGGCGTGGTTGAGAAGTGATATGGGTCTATCGCTAATACGAATCAATGATTTATGTAATGTGTATATTCGTTCTTTCTTTCCCACTACCAGTCTCCACTCCCGACTGACGTCACATGTAGTACAGGAATCACATACTTCACCGTGTATTACGTCAGTGGGAACGATGAAAACAGTATACCGCATGAGATCGGGAAAGCTGCCCCAACAGTCACGTGGTTCCTTACCACCCATGAAAACTTTCAGATAGGAAGACAGTACAAATTCCTTGTCAGCTTCACAACCGATGAAGAAAGTGATTACAGCGAACCAAGTGAAGATATAATTGTCGCTCCAGGTGAAGTTTATATAATTTGTATGTAGCAATATCATACAGTCATGTGTAATAGCCTATTTAAAAAAGTTAAACCCTTCTCGAGTCCGGAGGCCCATCAGGTGCCTGTGCTTAGCTCCGGTTTCAATAGCGCAAGCGGATGAGAGTCAATGGCTTCCTGTGAACGGGACGCTGGTCCATCGCAGGTATAACTCCCTAGCAAAGCTGATTCTCATTTTTGCAGTCAGGGTGATACTGAGACAAGCAGGATAAAGTGGTTTGGGCCACTAACACAGCGCTCGGCCGGGAATCGAACCCGGAACATCTGGCACTCAAGCCCGATTTCCTATCGACTTAGCCATAGCCTAATGATATTATTTACTAGGATGACGTAATTGCGGGTCATATATCGACCTTTCACGAAATAATAATCGATCATGAATGTTTGTTTAAGTTTGTGACGCTTCTATGAGATCACCGAAATGGGAAAAAGGCCTAAATACTTGTAAATTATAACGTAATGTCGGGTAATGGTCATCCATTTAATAAATTTGAAGTCATTTTCTACTATTAAAATACATGATTTTATATTAATTGAAGAAAATGGACATAGTGGTATGCTCATATCATACTGTCATACTTTACTACACTATATGGAGTGTATATATATATGGAGTTATGCAGTTTCTTTGAATGAAGTATTTATATGTCTATACTATTATATCATTCACGAATTTGAATAGTATTTAGATAGCATATTCCAGTAGCTACTTGTATTAGTATATATAAGTGGATCATGCAGTGTCAATTTTAGGCTACATCTTCAGAACACACACTTTCAGAGAAAAGCTCAATGTGCTCCAGACGAAAACGTAAACAACCCACGATTGCCGTCATTTCCCCGCGAAAGTTATATATTTTGGGTATAACTTCGCCAAGTATTGATCGTTTGGTGTAGTCATAGTTCCCACGGGGTCAAATGTCACTAAATCCATGTACTACTCTTTTTAAACATGAACATTATTATATTACATATAGAACTTCGCGATACAAATCACCTGGTATTTGACAATAATGGTAACCGAAATGTAATAGTATCAGATGAAATGAACTGACCAACATTTTTTTGTCTCGAAACTTATCGTATTTGGTATGTGGGTGGGTAGGCGCTAATACGAACATATTCTATCCAAAAATATATAACTTTTCATAGGGAAATGGCGGCTATCTTGATTTTTTTTACGTTTTCGTTTATATTCCAGTGGCTCTAACTGGTATATCAAAGGTTTTGTGTGGCTCATATAACCACTGTGTTGAAAAGGGCCAGGAAACCTATTCATTCAAGGGACATCTCGGATTTATGTCACGTGATATCCTGTTAATTTATTATAATTTCGGACCATGCAAACATTAATATTTATTTACAGAATATGCATCATAGTGAGCTATACCATGTAGCCCCCCCCCCCCCTGTTGGTATAATTATATATAATACATTTTATTCCAATATGTGTGACACAAATTGGTCAGTACACTGTACAAACTCGTTTGAAACTTACAGTGCATTCATGGAAATCACAGCCACTGTTAATGTTATATACACTGTATAAACTGTTTACAGTAAAAAGTACTGTCAAAAAATTGCCATTACTTTCCCTTTGATACAGTTTGTATGTTAATGGATGTAACTTCATTAATGTATACGGATGTATTTTAGACGGATTTTTACAGTATATGTGATGTTGCATTCCGTGTATATATACGTTACAACACGAATATAATGAATACGGCCAATACCAAATGCTTTTTGTATGATGCTGCCTATCGAAATTTGATTGCAATATTTTGGGGATAATAATTTCCAAGTTATAGTGAGATGCAGCGATTAGCCGCAAATTGGAACACAATTTTCCGATTGCAGAGTCATATCTCTCATCGAGCTTTGTAATTTCATTACGGTTTCTGCAGATATACACGGATGTTGATTATGAATATATATTATAGTGATACCACTTTGCATCCTAATTATTGTAAACGTATAATCACTGCTGCAACAGGTAATTCATGATCTAGTGTTCTCACATGTTCACTAATTCCTGCGTGACTCGGATGACACCACGCATATTCATCCCATATGCCATATTCATTCAATCCATTTAATTTATTTATAACAGAATATGAGTAATTATTCCGGGGATTTAATCAATTTTATCATTTTACATTCCTAATGTATATTACCTGTACTATATTCCCATATGACCTATACCATAATATCAAGTATTGTAATTCATATAAAATATGTCCAGTATTGTATATTTCTCATAACACAGATTCACTTGATCCACGCATTGTGACTATACCAGCGATCACAGCTGTCGTTGTGGTGTGTATGGTCATCGGATGTGGGTCCATGTAAGTCATATTCAATTTAATTAATAATATAACTTAAGAAAACAAATGTTAATTAGGAAACAAATCGTTTGTGGAACATTTGTACCATCTTCATATAAAGAGTATTATTAGGTCCACTATTACCAACTGATGTAAAAATCAACTAAGTTAAAGTCTGACAAGTATAAGAAATGATCACTCACATATACTACATGCACACGTATATGTAATAAAACCTTATAATAATACTAATAACAATGATGATAATGAATAATAATAATAATAAAATGCATTACTATAGCGCTTTGCATAAATAATATCCCAACACGCTTTACAAAAATCAACAAAGAATATAAGTATTCAAAATAAAAAAATGAGATGTCTTTGTAAAGTTTGGAAGATCTCCAATGTACGGAGCGATTGGGATTGTGCGTTCCAAAGACGAGTTACTCAGGTGGTGAATGACCTGTTACCATACAATTTGGTATTCCTGGTGGGCTGAAGTAGTATATGATTTTTTGTTTGATGCGTGCGACAAGTACTGTATATACAAGATAATGCCATGTATGATTTTGAAAACGAGGCAGTAGATAATTTTGAATCCAATCCAATACGCATGAGCATGTGTATATCTGCCATTGCTGTAGCCTCGGAAATACCATTGGTGTGATCAAGGAATTAAGTAGTTTTATCCGCTTTAGCCAACTATGGTGCTCGTTCATTTATATACATCACTAACAACCAATTTATCTTTATCTGTGGCTTTTTATTTATACGTTAGTCGAATTTCACCAAGTTCAAATATGTTGCCATGATATCAATGACAACAATCAATGACAACAAAAGCTTTAAAGTTAATACTACTAATTATTGTAAGTAGGTCAGCGTTGTTGCAAAAACCAACAAAACGAAATGCGAGTATGACATTGTAAACATTGGGCCCTTGCATTTGCTACCATTTATATTACCAATATTGTATTACAATTGAATATTTGCTTTTCTACATATTGTTTTAATTCTTACTTTGTAGTATTTAATATTAATATGATGTAGCAAAGTGACACTATTGATTAATCTACGATGTAAGGTAGTCACGTTATGGTAGTAGTTATTCATTTAAAGTAAGGTCATGCATGCCTGTATGTGACGTAAGATATGCACTTTGTTTTTGTAAGAAACTAGATAGGGCCTACTAAAAGGTGTCATACTTTTCAGCCGATTTTAGTACAACAATTTCTTAGCAATCTCTTAATTTATGTTCCCGAAGAATATAGAAATTGGCAATTTTTTTCGGGGAATTTAGGTGTTGAAATAATTGGTGAAATTATAAGGTGTAAGAAGTGTAAACTTACTTGAACGAGTTCAAGGTATAAATATACCAATGATAAGAAATGACGAACGATTGGGATAGCTGAAACTGTTACCATTATATAAAAGGCATGAACGACCTGATTTAATTTTCATGTCTATGATGCTGCATTTTGATTTAGATATGAAAGTACTAGACTTCATCTGATTTAATATGAGATAATCAAGAGGACATTAATTCAAAATTAATCCTTCAAGGCATAATCTTGAAGCCAGGTGAAACTCTTATTTTAAGAGTATGGAAAGATTGGAACAAATTATCACACAGCACTGTTTCAGCACCACGCCTCATTACGTTCAAAGGATGTCTTGAAAATGAAGGGGTATTTAAGGGTTAACACCACCTATTCCAGGGCCAAACCACGGCATTAGTGTGGTCATCCAGCAAGTTATC
>JAODAI010014691.1:0-12877 GCA_027575025.1 Scotoplanes globosa | reverse complement strand
AATCCAGTGATCCTCGACTAGGAAAAAAATCCGAGGACGGCGCTATTAAACTGGAAGGTTAGAAATGAGCCGTTAAAACAGAACCAACAATCCAATTGTGTATGCAATATATTATTTAAACTACTGACCCCAACCCTTGACAATAACACTAATCTACAACGCAGCTGTGGTTGGATAACTTAAATAATAATTGGTACCTCCATTGTAGTGATATAATGTACAAAACAGAGGTATGTACTTTGGAATGATCTACCACTAAATATTTAAATACTTCCATTGTCAATCTTTAGGAGGCAAACAAAGTATAATATTTTTTGTTTTGATATGCCTAATTCAATTTTGATATAAATTATAGTTGATGCTTTAAGCGACCGGACACCATATTATGAAGATAACCACCTCTGTACAAACCCACCGAATGCATAGGTGTGCGCTTTTCATCTGCATAACCGAGAAGCTAAACGGACACTGAATATGACAAGGTCATGTATCACACTTGAAAACTGCGATCACCCAGTATATATTGGCTTAACTTTAGATCGATGCCTAACATTCAGGTATCATGTGGAGAAGCCAAAAGCTAAAGTATGTGCAAGGAATAACATTGTCAGCAAACTTACTAAAACAAATTGGAGTGCAAGTCCAAGTCAACAGCTTTGGCCTTGTGTTATTCATATACTGTGTATGCTTGTTCTGTCTGGGAGAGATCAGCCCATGCAAAGAAAATTGACCCAGCCATAAATTATATGTGTCGCCTAATCACTGGATGCCTGAAGCCTACTCCAACAGACAATCTATATATCAGGCTATCTGGCATAGCACCTCCATATATTCGGTGAATAATAATAATATTAACATTATTTAAAGAGGGTAGTTTGGTTTAGCTGGAGCTAATCTTCCCCTATGCTCAACTCCCCCCAAAATAAACTGAAGTGCTGCAAGAAGTGGAGAACGCCAACGGCAGACTACAGATGAGCGCCATCCATTATTCGGCCAGGTACCAGCTAACAAACGGCTCAAATCTCGAAGAAGTTTCCTCGGCGAAGTAGAACCCACTGGAGATGCTAGCACAAGAGTAGCATTGTGGGAAGAGAGGCGCAACAACATACCAACAGCAACATCCATGTGTCTAACTTAAAAGAATATATCTTTCCTGATTCTCTCCTGAGCTGGTCCGACTGGAAATGCCTGAACCAACTAAGTTCCAGTACCGGTTGCTCCATAGTAACGCTCCAGAAATGGGGTTACCTGGACAATGATGATGTGACCTGCGTATGTGGTCTTGAACCACAAACCATGGAATTACTGCGATGTCCACTACTAGAGCAGGCCTGTGGTGCTAAGGTTCTTGCTAAATTCAACGATAATACGGATGATTGTGTTTGGTTTTGGCTGAACCACAATATATAGCTTACATGTGTGGATACGATAAGAAGAAGAAGAAATTTAATTTTTGAAATCGATAATTACTTGGAGGTAACATGAACTTGGGGATCTCATCAACAATACAACGGTGTACGATATTAGAGTCTCAGTGACGTGCACATATTGTATATACTTACATGATTCACAGGATACTCCTTTAAACCCAGGTGGACATATACATGCTCCAGTTGTTTCGTCACAAAGGGATCCACTTTGACACGTACAGTCTTGATCACACTGCGGGTAACCGAACTTACCAGCTGGGCAGGCTATGAATAACACAGGTAATATAAATAAAAACAGCATTATGCTTCTAGAACTGTAATAGTAACATATATAACTTTTTTGCCATAAGCTATTTAAAATTCCATTCTATAATTAAACTTTGCTGATAAAATAGCCACAAAACAATAACATTGGCTGCTTGGTTTTGGTTCCTTGTTTGAAAGTATTTACTCTGGCCTGTTTAACCCTAACTTACACGGGGGCATAATGCACCCCCTGGCCGGTTTAACCCTAACTTACATGGGGGCATAATGCACCCCTGGCCTGTTTAACCCTAACTTACACGGGGCATAATGCACCCCTTGCCTGCTTAACCCTAACTTACACGGGGGCATAATGCACCCCTGGCCTATTTAACCCTAATTTACATGGGGGCATAATGCACCCCGCCCTCGACATTTTCTACGCTGGAATCGTAACCTCTTGGCGTCTATTTTTTATCTCATGACTGTTTTCTTTCCTGTCTTGCTCACATTTTGACACCATAATCGACCACAACCGTCGGACATTCCATATAGGTGTCACGTGAATTTAAAATTATATGTTTTAAAAATGTGCAATTATTGCATATGTTTGTACACACAAGTTTGTGAATTCAGATTTCAGATGTTGTCATTTGTTTAAAACATATTGTTCGCTATAGTTTGTTTATTAAAGTGAGGGCTGTGTATTGGTGATGCTAACTCATTTTTAAAAATGGTGTTTATTATGTTTTGCGATGAAACTCTCCATATGTGGTTACTTTCCTATGATTGTAAAACACATTCCTAATGTAAGTAGTGACATCCACTTTCCAGATTCGTGTGGGACATACATCAATATAATTAACAAACACTACCTATCCGCTCCTTTTCAAATATTTTATTGAAACTTAACAAGTGATTTGAACTATTCTAAGTAATTATGAACTATCAATGTCCACTCCCTCAAAATAAAAAAATGCAGGTCTGTTACCTTCCATAAAGCGGAGGGAGTATTTCAAAAAGTGTAAGTCAACGTGAGGGACGTACGGACATGTGAGAGATGAACACAATGTGACTAGTTTGTAAAACCAATCAACCTGATATGTTTTACATAAAATGCTCTTCAATGTAATATTTAACATATATCTAATCAATAAAATAAATAAATAAATGGTTTATGCACTGCCACTCTCTTACAAATGCAAGACGTGCACGGCCGTGCTGAAACCAGAGCATCAAATCAAGAAAACAACAAGATCGTTATATAGTATTTAACTTAGTACAATAATCATCATAATTAAAGAGATAATGTTTCACCTGTCTTTTAGGTCTGTGGGTATGACACAGATTCTCAATAAAAGAGCGTTCCAAAGTTTGGGTCCACATTTGGAAAAGCGCGGTCACCATATTTAGTAAGGATTTTAGGTTCGAGAACAATGGCGGTAGACAGAGTGGAGTTGACAATGTGATTACATAAATAAACAGGAGTTAGGTTAAATAAACATTTATAAACAATGAGGATGATTTTAAAAATAATTATCTCACGTATGCGCTGCCAATGCAGCTCAATAAAAAGATCGGATACACTATCTCTTTTCTTCCTACCATGTATGAGTTTGGCAGCGCAATTTTGAACGGATTGCCTTTTTGAATAAGGCCAGCTTCAGCACCGAAATACAAATAGTTGCAATAATCAAGCTTTGATAACACTAAAGCAGTCACAATTGACTTAAGTTTATAAAAATATGACTTAGAGCAGAAATAAAAAAGGTTGTTTTTAGATGTATTATAAAGTGAGGGTCGGACGTGCTGGGCGGACGTGAGACACAGACGTGATTGCATAACATATATTTAGAAACGTTATTATTGCAACTACAAATGCATATACTTCCATGAACATCAATTAAATCAACTATCAGTAATAGTAGACGTGTGAAAGAGATAATATTTTCTATAATTTTTGCATACTAATGACCATGCAATGCACAAATGGTGGTATGTGTATATAGTGAGGGATGGACAATAGTGAGGCATGAACATTTCTTAAAGTGCTATGCGAGGGGGAGCATGCCCCATAAACCATATAGTGCCACTTGTTTTTGAATAGCTGTTGTGGTCCAGCGGTCTGTCGACGAATGGGTACTTTTGGGAGGAAACATTTTTGTGTGTAACACTGATGAAACAATATTGTTTTGATCCGTGACAAAAACATCTTTCCCATTAAAATCCCTCCTACACCGTGGCTAAATTAATCTTGAAACATAAGTTCATCATATTTTTAGGGTTGGCAATACCACTTGTAAAACAAGGAATGTAGACAATTTTATCGTTTTTCACATTGATGACTGAATTTTAATCTTACAGTTATAGACAATTTTATCTCCAATTCGTCTGTCCCTCACGCATACATTTTTGACGACACTTTGTGAGTACATGTTTTAAAATATTATTATGAAACTTTCATGGAGCCTTTGTTACAACTTAATGTTTATTTTTCATTAATTTGAGGACATCTCAAATTCCCACTGAATATTCACCAGTTTTGAGCCTCGTGAATCCCTAAAAAGGGGTGAGGAAGAAAATAATAACTGGCAGCCGCATCATTGGCCAAAGCCCTCAACCTCCCTTTATCTGTAGCCATGACCCTCCAATCACCTTCACCTCCAGCCCTCCTAAAATCCCTCTCAAAACAGTCCTTCCATCTCAGACGAGGTCTCCCCCTACCTCTTCTACCAACCTCCACATGAATAATATATTACATTTTACAGTACATGTACTGAAGCAATTGAGCACACTCAGAGATGTAAACACACTAAAAGTGTGCCGCACTGAACGAATTAATTGTATTCAATTCCCCATATTCAGGATGAATGGATGGATATGTTTCCTGGCGCTTTTCAACGCAGTGGTTATATATGAGCCACCCAAAGCCTTTGATATACCAGTTAGAGCCACTGGAATGTAACCATCATCACTCCGGATTCAAACTCATGACCTTACGATCTTAAGTCCAACGCTCTATCAACTGAGCTAACTTTTAACGATACAAACAAATGAAAGGAATTACCATCCGGGATTCCTCAAAATATAGATTTGTTAGATCAGAATATTCAGAATCTGAAGTAGATTATATTGGCCACGAGTGGAGCGCGCGGAGAGCAACAACTGTTATGCTCGACATCGTGAAGTCAATACTAATTAACAATTGAATGCTGCTGAATTGCAAGGATTCTCACACTTACTGAATAAAATATGCATGAGATGGCTGAATAATAGATTTTGATCGGAATATTCATGATCTCACATACTGAAAGTATGCTTTGCTAGAGTTGAGCGAGAGGAGGCTAACCAATATTTCTCTGCACATTGTGCATACCGAAGTGATACTAATTTACTTTTAAATGTTTAATATGCAAAATCCATTACACTTGATTTTTTTTGAAAATTTACATATATCATCGGTGGAAATAGGCTGGATTTTTAGTGCATTGGTAAAAGTACCGATGATGCAGAATCATTACACTTACTTAATATGTATCATATGCCTGAAAATATACATATCTATGCTGAATATGCATGACCTCACAATTGCAATACGCATCATATGCCTGGAAATTTACATATCGTTGCCGAAAATAGGCAGGAATTCTCACACCTCTGATTAAGCTTAATTTATGCCTGAGACTTACATATCATTGCTGAGGGTCTCACGCTTACGGAATTTGCAACATATATCTAAAAGTTCATACCAATGCTGCTTACACAGGACTTAACTGAATATTATGCGCATTATGCCTGAAGCTACAATTTTGAGCATAGTATTTGGCAATCTTCAGCCTGTAAGCATAATAATGCTTGATTGACTTGGTTGACTGAATTTGCATCATATGCCTAAAAGTTCATATTAATGCCGACTCAATGAATATTATACTCCAATGGCTGAAGCTACAATTTTTAACCTTGTATTTGACAATCTTTAGCTTGTAAGCATAATCATATCAATGATTGATTGATTGGGTTTACTGAATCTGCATCATATGTCTAAAAGTTATTAATGTCGACTCACTGAATATTATGCCAAAATGGCTGAAGCTACAATTTTGAACCTTGTATTTGACATTCTTCAGCCTGTAAGCATAATCATAGCATTGATTGATTGGTTAGGTCTGCCCAGCAGCAGCGACTCCAAGTGTGCGAAAATAATTGGATGAGAAGGATCGCCGGGGTTACGCCGATGAATATGAGCCGGTTGGGTGATATTCGTGGGAAATATGGCTTCAGTTATTATCGTTGACAAGATTTCAACTTGGATGGATGACCACTTTTCTCTTATTGCTATTTCCATTGACCTTTCCAAAGCCTTTGACATTCTAGATCATAATATTATTCTCCAAAAGTTGTATACATATGATATTCGTGGTGTTTTATGCAACTGGTTCAAAAGTTATTTAAGTAACAGAGTTCAATTTGTTCACTACAACAATACTCCATCATCCAACTTATTAATCAATTTTGGCGTTCCACAGGGTTCTATTATTGGCCAATTGTTATTTCTTCTTTATATAAATATTATTTGTGCATCTTCTTTCAAAGCAAAGTTTGTGTTATTTGCTGATGATATAACTGTACTACTCAGGAACAAAGACTTAAAAGAGGCTATTAATGATGCTGAAGCTGAATTTATTAATATTTTTCTTTGGCTAAATGGTATAAACTTTCCCTCAATATTTGCAAAACTAAAGTTTTTATCTTTGGTAAAAGTCGTTCTTCCAACGAGAATATTCCATTAAATCTATGCGATAAATTAGTTACAGCTTATACCAGTATCAAGTTCTTGGGAACTATCATTGATGATAAACTAAGCTGGAAAGATGATGTTGGATATATCGCTAAAAATAGCCCAAGCAAATGATGTAATATACTAAGTTAAAATTTATTACCTAAATGTACATTGCTTATGTTATATAATACTTTGTTTCTTCCACATATAAATTATAATCTACTCCTTTGGGGCAATGCTTGTAATTCCTAAATTAAATAAATTCATCTTTTACAAAAAAGGGTTATTAGAAATGTTTATAGTGCTAATTTTACTTCACACTTTTTAAATGTGCTAATACTCTTCCTGTCCAAGACAAATATCAGGTTGGAATATATATATATTTACATGAAGTTCATAGGGGAATTCTTCCTAATTCTTTTAGTGACTACGTCACCTACAATCACCACATGTATAATTACAATACTCGAGGAAGCAAGCTATTTCATCTTCCTTACTCCAGGACAAAACTTAATTAATTGCAACTACGGTCATATGGGGTTAGTTTGTGGAACTCTCTTCTCCAATCTAATTCATACTCTCATCCAATGCACATATTTAAATAATATCTTAAGAAATACTTGTTGCATTCCTACGTTTGTATCTTAATTTAAAAGCATATTGTTATGTATGTTGTTTACTAGCTATCTTGTTTGTTATTTTACTAACATATTTTTAGCAGTATTATATTCACTTATTTCTTATCATCTGGGAGAGAGACTCGAAAAGCTCTGTTTCTTCTCTCTCTCCTACCCACCACCATATTTTCACTTATTTATTACGTTATATTTAATTGAAGGTATATATATATCATGATTGAATGTATATCACTTTCTTTAAAATGTTACGAATAATATATGTACTATATTTTTGTGATGATGTTGGTAGAAATCAATAAACTGAAACTAAACTAAAACTGAAACTGAATAGGAGTCATACATAGACGGTGATAGGAGGCGTATGAGGTGGACTTGGGATGTTGTGCGGATGGTCGGAGGGTGACTGCCGAATGTGGCGATGGCGCAAGTGGAAGGCGGTAGAAGGGATAGGGGAAGACGTCGATTTAGATGGAAGGACTGTGTTGACCGTTTATACACATCCAACAACGCCTATGGCATATCATTACATTATCTCTTTCTGGTATCATTCCACATAGTTAGCTTCATTCGATGTTTTCTCTTAATCAGAAATGGAAAGATAATTTAGTATTCTTTACAACCATCTATTTTTAATTGTAATTCCAAGTTGTTCACAGTGGGACGTGTTGGGTCTAAACATTAATGTCGACAAAAAGTCTGATTAAAAGTGCATCTAAGTATTGCAGAGTTTTTCAACTATGGGGTTTCTCAGAGAGCAGCCACAATACACTGAATATAAACGAGGTATCGTCTTCTCTTAAATGGGTTTTGAAAAGCGACACATTCTTTACATTCTACATGTTAACCGCATCCGTATAGCTATGGTTAGCGTCGGACAAGGTTTAGATAAATGATACGTATTATATTTATCAATCTATATAGATTTTCTATAATAGTGTATATTATGGAAATTTACCTTAAAAAATGTGATTTAGTTATAGGTCTACATTTTAAGGGCGTTTTCGGCTGAAAGAAATCGATATACGTAGCCGGGTGGAGATTGGAGAGTCGTGGCTATCGAAAGATTCGGCTGTCAGTTAACATTTTCGTCCCAGCCCTTGTTATGGATTCAAGACGCAGAGAAAATGAACATGTTTATGTTGGTTACTACTAATAACTTAGTTAGGAAAAAAATTGTCAATGCATGTTAAGTAGTAATATAACAAAGTATGCCTATTTTGGAGAGGACTCATTTCTATGGAATTCGCCTTGACAACATTCAACCATGTGGTATATGAAAAATAAATAAATTTGAACGAAATAAATATTATTTGAGATATAAGAATAGTAATTCATAGTAAAATAAGAAATATTATTGTTAAATAATATCTATGTATACTTTCTTTACCGTGTCGAGTTCGGAGAGGAATTTTTTTGACGGAATTTGATAAAAGTTTGACCTTATTTTAAAAGTATTTACATTATGACATTTTGTTCAAGTTTTAGATTTTTAATATTTTTTATGCATTGTTTCTTTTAAAATTATCAACATTAATTATTTCTGCATTGGCGCTAATCATGTCAAATACGTACAGAAGTGACATATGAGATTGTGATTTTATAAAAATTGACACAATGTGGCATATTTTAGGTATAAATTTATCTAGACATATATATAGACATATGTTTTGCTGTTTTGGACAGAAATGATACTGAATAAAACTGGGTAACTAACTACAAGTTTACCATTTCTTTCGTCACCGATGTAACGAAGAGGTTTTAGGACGTGCGTGTTCTGATTGTAAAGCGACCCATACTATGTTAAACATTAGAGATATGCAGATCGGCGACATACCTTAACATGGTCTATAGTCAAACAGTTATGATAGAACCACCCGACGTCATGTAAATTAATTTGTGAATAGTGTTGGTGTTGTAATTATTCGTGGGTTTTGTAACTTGTATAATGTATACAGTAAGTGCCGGGGCTACATTGTATCATAAATAAATATTTGACTAATTAAATCAGATGATATCTTTCATAACCACAATATATAATGGTGAATACACATTTATCGTTTGTTGACTTTGAACGATAAATTATGGGTGGACTTTAATCCCATCCAAACGAGTTGTGCCTCAGTCCAGTACAACCTTCCCACTGACACCAACTTGAACGTTGGAACTGTAACGCCGTTAGTCAATACAAACGATTAATACTGGAATATATAACGTAACTTCGATAGGTCTATGCTATATGTGTAATACAATAACTTCAAGTATGTTTGCTTTCACTGTACTCAGCTGCACATAGCTGCATACAAGGTAGGTCTAACGCCACTATATGATAATGCATGTTAAGTAGTAATATAACAGCCAGTATTATAATAATGAATGAGCGGTAGCTCATAACGTATAACGCTTTTATATTAACATCATACAAACATATGGCGTCATCTAACAACTATAGTCGCACATAGCAATGTGTCCATACAATTCGGTTCTTCTATTGATTATTATTGTTAATTTTTTTAGTTTGCGTGTACACTAATATTCAACTAAGCAGTCACAACAACCACAAAGTCGAATGGCAAAGTATTCAGCGACAGACCTATAATTATTACGAGTCGGAATACGGTGTGCGTAACAGGCATCGACCATATACCATTTTGTGTTGGAGTACTCCGGGAATACTGGACATAGCTGCTCCTTCATTGGTGTTAAATCATTTATCATATACCACACTGAACCGTGTGGAATATAAACCATTAGGAGCCACGATACTAACGACTGAACGGTAGCTCATAGTTGTATAATGCCTTTCTATACAGTAATAGCTTCATCTAACAAATATGGTACCATGTCATACTCGTAATGTTTCCATAAAATTGTTCTTCCGTTGGTTATTATTGTTAAAAACGTCATTGTGTATAGTGTGCCTGTACACTACTATACAGCAACAGTGAAGCGGCCACGACAAATGTAAAGTCGAACGACAAACATTTCAGCGACAGACCTATAGCTATTACGAGTCAGGACTTATGATGGGCGTAACAACCATCAACTAGATCCTTTTGTGTTTGAGTATTCGACGAATTCTGGACATATAACTGTTCCTTCTGTTGTGTCAATAAATGTGAAAATATATATTTATTATTATATGATACTAAACTGTTTGGAATATAAACCATTCATAGACCGTCGGTCGAGGACAACTGTCTATTTCACCGGTTAACGACCAAGGATTTTTTAAAAGGTGATTATAATATTTATATATTCGGCAAGTTCCGTACTAATAATTGAGATTTCACTTTGTGACAAGAGACCAATCTTACTTAACCTAAGTGCATATAGTCTTCAAGTATCCTACATACTCTCGAAAAATATCCTGGTTAGATGAACCAGGATTCGGGCACGGGTCATCCACATATAATTATACCCTGGTTAAAATAATAACATATTCTTGGTAAAAGATCGACAATGTGTTTATAACAAAACATAAATGTTTCAATTAATCAAGATATAGCCTATGTATATGATATGTGACCAAATTCCTGATTAAATCTAATCAGGATGTGTTAAGGTGTGCGGTTCTTAATCCTTGGTAACCCTGTTTATAAGCCATGCACCATAAATATTATATGTTTGTTATTACACGTAGTCATATGCTACACTCTGAGGTGATCTTTTATGTGTCTTGTTAAAGATCGGGGACATACACATCCTAATGTAATCGCATAAGTGTGTTATTAAAGACTGGGGATGTACACATAATGCTGGTTGATCTTTCGGTGCATCGAAACTACTAAGACAAACCATGCGACATCGCCACGTTCGAAGGTCGCCGTCTATCCATACGCTTCACATGCCAAACCCACCTCATTCATCCCATTATTATCCTCTCAGGCTGAAAGACTCCTAGTCAACCACATATATATCCCCTTATATCCTCTGCCTCCCACCTTTCTACCCGCTTAACCACCGAGATCCTTTCCTTTTTTTTGCTCACACTTGAAGGTAATGTCATGTTGCGGCGCGTCACACAATGACAGTGTCTCCAGGCAATAGACCTATATACATGTTGCGATGGCACGTGTATATACTCAATATTTTCCCCTTTTAACTTCTTTCAAATGTACCTATATGTCACAACCCACTCTAGTTTACCCAGGCCATATCCCCTGATTGAATCATTGGCCCTCATGCCCATCATACCGCCCATTTCCAGAAACCATTCCCACCGGAAAAGCACAACTATCCCCCTGTTTCGGCCGGTTGCGTGATTTTTATTGCCAGGAGGGTTGTGTCAGATTTGAGTTAGTTAAAAAACGGGAATAGATTAGAAAACAGGGTCAGGGTCATAACCTTGTATAATTGCTCTCTCTTAGATAACCGATGTTGGTCTTTCATCATCTGAATTCGAAATTTGAAAAAATGTGACGGAAAGTAGTTTTGAACCAAATAGTGGGCTTCACCGGTTTCTAACAATGTGATTGGCCAATGTATGAAAATCTGCCACAACCCTCCTGAGAAAAAACATCCTCCTATGTGGGTATCACCCCTTTCCTGCTAGGATGATGCCCAAATCCTAACGCGGCGAGCCCACTGACACAATCCTTGTCCTATCCAGGCGCAGTACGCCAACCATGCCGAAACTATTTCCGCAATTTCTGTCATTTAAAGGCCTAACAAACTGATATATGTGTAATAAACTCCCAACCGTAACCCTCGTTTATAGCATTTTATAACATGTTATAACACAGGAGCATATTATATCAAACTAAAAGCTAGTTATATATATTCCGAAAATTAGACATTTGTATGTATTATAGTAATATATTCGGCATGGGCATGGGCGGATCCATCTTTTCTAAAAGAGGGGAGGTCCGTGTCTCCGCGTCCATACAATTTTCACGTCCATCCACTATCCAGGCGTAGTGCCATTTGGCGTGGAGCGTACATTGCTCTATCTAACTGTCTTAGATGCAAAGTGGTGCATGATATAATTCATTTCTGAATGTTGAACTATATAATGTCGAATAGGATGTTGTTATGCCCACCCCATCTTAATGGGCTGATAATATCGGGAATTATTTGTTAATTAGTGTTAGTATATACCACGGAATAAATAAATAAATATACACAGGAGTTTAACGGGCGTCCATAGTGCGGACGATCTGAGCTTATATTTGTATGTTTATAAATTATATCATGTTAATAATTATTCCATGTAGGCAGGCAAACCAGAGGCGACGTCCGCACGGTTTGAATAACATTTAGCGTCTTTCTTAGAAAATTGTACCATGCTCTGATCCTCGCGGGATGTTCGGACCGATCGCCATCTGATTGGCAGACCGCAAATAATTATATATTTGACTGCTATCATTGCTCACAAGTCGTGGGATCTTGCGGCAAGTAAATAAAACCCTTATAAGGTAGGGACGTACCATCCAAAATAAGTTAATCCGAGCGTCCCCCCACACACCTCACAATGCCTGCGATGGCATTGGTGTAGGATACATGCAATGTATTAGAAAATAATTGGTTCCTCAACAATATCAGCTTGTATCTACGCCACTGGTGTAGGATACATTCAATATATGTACCAAGATAAGATTTTGCTTTCCCCAAATATTAGCTTGAACCTAAGTTAAAAGCGTGTGTTTCGAGAGGAAATTTCTAGTTTGTCTGTGTCGAGCTTTCTGATAACTGAAACAAGTCACTAGAGAGTTGCTACGGTATGCTATGGCATACACTCATCCTATGCCAAGTCGACTTCATAATACCAGTTACCATTGCGTGAACGG
>JAODAI010014581.1:0-12880 GCA_027575025.1 Scotoplanes globosa | reverse complement strand
ATGTACCATTTTTAAAGTCTTCGGTATGACCCGACCTCCATGGGTCTCGAACCCTCGCGGGCACGAAACCACTATCTTGGTCTCGCGGTTTGCAAGCGGATGCTCTAACCAATTTGAAATAAATGGATAAAAAATAATTAATAAATGTTTGGCATTCATTGGAAAGGCCCAAGGTTAATAAACAGGCTATATTATGGTGCCACCAGAAATCACTGGAATTTCCCCATTCATCAAGGAGGATTCACACTGTATATGTCACCTTGTAATCACAAATTCAAAGCCCACACCAACTATATTATGTTCAATGCATAATACCTACATGTCAAAGGGAGTGGAAAAACAGTTTGGTTTACCAGGACATGGTTCAGTGGTTTTGACTGTTTCTAGGGTAGATCAAGTTCAACAAATAAAGATATACTTAGACTCTGCTATTCATGCTTACTCACAAACACCTACCTGGACACTATTTTTATACCATGAATCCTGAATAAAATAGATTCACTTTGAATGGTGTTCATTACTACAGCTTATCAATAGTGATAAAGATAGACTGGTTCATTGCACAACAAAAGAGTTAATTCAGTACAGAATTTGACTTTGAGTTTGACTTTTCAAGTTGTTGCCAATAATTCTAGTTCAAACAGTCACACTTGGGTAAAGATGAATCAATTCAATCACTTCTGTAAGCCAATCACTGCACTTTAAAAGTACAATGTTGTTGTATCGCAGGATGTGTCGGTTAGTTTTCCATATAGGGTTTATTTTGATGTAAGTTACTCCATAGGCCTAACTATTTTCATACACTAATACTGCAATGTCTATTCCATTTAAATAAATATTACAGTATGAATAAATCGTTGTAATTACATTACTGAGGTTTATTGCATTATACATGACAAACATGTATTCGTAAATTCTTCCAAACTTACTGGTGTGGGTATTCACGAATATTGTTTGGGTATTCACGAGTAGACCATACTTACCATAACCGCCATCCAATTGCATACCTCCCTCTATGCCTTAAACCTCCAGAAGAAAATTAACCTCTGACCCCCATATAGCCTTTAGTCTAAAGTTTATACAATTGCGCTATCACGTTATTTGGGCTGCAATTCCATTTTTCTATACATGTTTTTGGAATGTTTTTTTTTATTTTTAAATGTTATCTTTTAAATACTTTTTTGCCTTCACCACGATCCCTCCTCTGCCTGTGTTATAGCAGTAGCACACATGCGGTGATTTAAAGCGTGCGGGGGAACAATAAAAATAAGCCAAATGTACCAACAGCACATAGTCAATGCACCGAAACAGGAAATTGACCTGTCACAGTCAAACGGGACATGCATTGCATTGATCTTTATATGGCACTATCTAAAGCGGGGGAGCGTACAGGAATTTGATTGCTAAATGAACTCCCCAGATGGCAGGAAACAGAACTTTCCGTGGTTTATTCAGGCCCTCACTATTTATGAACATAGCAATTATTAGTTTGAATTTAATAATAAATAACGCCAATTCAGTAGTAGTAGGTCTATATAAATAATTCAAATTACTATAGGTATTGTCCCACACCCAAGTCACATCGTGCAAATGTACCGACCATCCAAAGACTTGATGACATCGACTTTATTTATCCAATTTTGTACATTTGGTTCACCCCCTGCCAACTTCAAACATATTGCAATCGACGTATCACTAAATTTTCGACCCAATGATCCCAAACTTCAGTTCGGTTGGCATCGACATTTTTTCAAGTTATTGAACATACACAATCTGGGAATTCAGTTCCTGGAATAGGCACACATGATATTATAGTTTAGACAATGGCTGGTAGATAATATTCCATAACATGACCACCATTCATTATACATAGTTGATTTTGGCATCATAATAAAGATAAAAGTAAAGTGTTCTACATAATTATCCTTTACTCTATAAATTGATCAGGGCATGTTTACTTGTAAAAAATAATAATTGAAAAGTCATTGTCATATAACCGCAATATTGGAAAATCTAGCTGGCACTCCGAATCTAGAGGGTAGTGTTGAAAGCTAGCTGGACTTGGAAGGGCTAGAGACTATATGTGGTGTACCACAGCATATCAGGTATTATGTCGGCATTATATATGTTGAGATACAAGAGGCTCTCCTCCAAAATATATCCTATGTGCAATGGCCTAAAAGCAATAAGTTTTGTTCTATTATTTTTTTCTGGGGGTAAAACTCGTTACTATGCTAATATTGGTCTCCAATCGCAATGTGATATTAATGATATATAGTCTGTTACATTTGGACATGTTTTGTTAGAAACATAAACCACAAAAAATGTTTGAAATGTCCAGGAGAGCGAAATGCTCTTCTTAAATCTCCCAGGAGCTCGAGTTACAGCTCTCCTGAGATTCTCATATATGTAAAGGTCTGTAACATAGGGGCCAGAGGTTAATTTTCTTCCACAGATTTAAGTGAACAGAGGGAGGAGGTATGCCAATTAGATGTTGGGTATGCTAAATGGTAAGTATATATGCCTATGAAGTGAATCCATGCTATATTGTGTTGGTGTGACCTCAAACAGACTTACAAATATCGAACAGTAAACAATTAACGTTGTGCACAATTAACGTTGTGCACAATTAACGTTGTGCACAATTAACGTTGTGCACAATTAACGTACCCATTTTTTAAGGGATTCCCCAAGTATATATGCCTATGAAGTGAATCCATGCTATATTGTGTTGGTGTGACCTCAAACAGACTTACAAATATCGGACAGTGCACAATTAACGTTGTGCACAATTAACGTACCCATTTTTTAAGGGATTCCCCCAACAATGTTTTCTACGCTGGACATCCCCGAACTATGGTGGGGTCCCGCAGCCCCTCACCACACAATGACTACAGCACTGCTTTAAACTGTAAGATACACCGGCTGCCATAGTACAGTATGTAGTCATTAGTTGAAATTCATACCACTATTATACCAATCCTACACCTTTCCAAAATTTCTCTTAAAATACATAGTCTGCATCGTAGAAGTATATTTATTAGGCATACTCCCGCCGCGCGGCTGACGACGGCTGAAAGTTGACACTGGCGTCGTACGGGGGAAGACGATACACGGCAACTCGTCGACATTCTTTGCTCTCTTCTCGCGGAGGGAAAATCCGTCAGATTTCCACGCTCCCGAGTTCTTCGGCTCTGCCGGCGAACAAAGTGTCAAATTACAGATCCGACGATGATATCGGAGGAGCGGCATTTCTGAAGTTGCGAGCGGATGCTTTTACGACGTCGTACAAAGCGAGCAACACGTACGCGAGAGCCGCCCGCGGCCAGGCCAATTTCGACGGAGCGTTCCGGTACAATTAGGCGTTAACGTGTCGGCCATTTTAATGGACGGCTTCCCGGAAATTTGAAACAAACAGCATGCGCGGAGCTGCGGATGTCTGCGACTTCATTGATTGCCCGCGGACATTATATACAGTATATATATACAGTATATATATATATAACATACTACAGTTTGTTTAGATCTCTGTGGTAAACAATCAACAGGTATATAGGCTAAAGTGCAGGGCTCAAAATAAGAATCGAAAGGGGCAAGGCCAAAATGGCCAGATTAGCAGGGCAGACCCCAGAAAGTCAATGCAACATTTGGCCTTCGGTATACAATTATTTTGGAGGGCATCGAGGCCAAAGTGAAGGGCACAGAGGCCATGGCCTGCGGTGCCTCCGGTTATTTTGAGCCCTGAAAGTGTGTGTGTGTATGTATGTAGGCAACTGCAATAACTGAGAACAAATAGTAGGGTTCATTCAATTACTAAATATCACCGGTCTATATTTCTAAAATCTCGGAGATTAATGCAGACTCAACACCCAAGTTGATTTTGCCTAGGCTCTGAGTTGGGCGCTCTGAGTTGGGCTAAGTGTCTAGCTGAAGTAATTATATACGTTAGATATTTGGGCCAAGACCACGGGAGTCGGATTTGCATCAAATGTAATATAACCAGGAATATAACCAGGGACTTCAGTTTATACTGGGATGTGCACAATTATATTTGGGCCGGGATTGTGACCCCGAGACTTGCATCAAATGTAACAGAAATATAGCGGCAATATAGCCAGAATTTAGCCAATGCTCCGCCCATGGTAAATATTGAGTTTTCCATTTTGAGGGCTCACGTTTGCACACAATTTGCATACATAAAATCACCTGTAAATATGTTTGCAAGGGCCCCTTTAGGGGCTATTCACCCTCGTCTAATTTTGATGCTGGCCCGCTCTGCTGGTACTTTTCACGTGTGGAATAGTAGTTAGTAGGTGGAGTCACGTCCAATGATGTGTTTATATACAGTATGCGCCGAAGGCGCCTATCACGTCATTGGCCTCGTCTGTTTGACATGCTCTGTGATAATCCTCTGTGGCCCCCGCCACGTATTACGATTTTGCGCAAGGTTTATTGCTTACTGTTGTGATCCTTCAATTGCGACTTAAGTGTACCCCCAGTAGCGTGGTCACCGGTCTTCCTCTTGGTTTCTTTGTATATCTCAGTGCCTATCTCAGTGCAAGTTTAGCTGGGGCGTCTTCAGGAAGTCTAGAGACGTGTCCAAAGAAGCGTAATCTACTGTGAGCTACAATAGATGACCATGTTGACGATAGAGTTCCTCATTTGATATCCAGTTGTTGTTTGTCCATTTGATGTTCAGAACATTTCTAAGAAGTATTCTTCGGAATGCATTGATTTTATGATCTAGAGATTTCATTGTTCCCCATAGTTCACAATTGTAGGGGAAAATACTCTTAATAAGGGCATCAAAGATTACTAAGTTTATCGCTTTGTAGCCAGGTAAGAAACACACAGGTTACAATTGTTAAAATAATACTGGCCCGCTACAGTCCCTGCTACTCCCTGGTACAGGGTGGCCCTGGTTCAACGTCCGAATTGGACGGGGGCGCCCCCCACCCCCCCCAAAAAAATGGAGGTGTTTATTTTTTTCCACTGTCAAATCAGCTTCCTGTACATGGCAGAATTATGCCCTTAAATGTTGTCATTATTAGTACTAGCATGAATGCTGTAGTGTCGACTTAAGTGAAACGACAATGTATTATTTAATACAAAAAACTTGAAATAACGACAGTAGTTCCCGTAAATATATTTACTAGAGATACACGGCTAAAGATGGGTATGGTGAAGATTCACGCATAAATCTTTTGCGTTTGATAAAACAAACAAACAAAAAACAATAGTAGGTTTTACTTCTTGAGCAGAGGCTAATTAAACTAATATCTAAGGTGGTTCTCAAAATTAATGTCTCAGTGTGCTTACCCCCACACAAGCAACTGGCATCCGTTCCTAAAGGTTGCTGAAATCACATATTGTCAGTGTTGTAATGACGAGTCAGTCTCGAGCCGCATACCATGGGGACTAGACTCCAGGAGACATGTAACTTGTCTAGACCATAGATATCCTATGTAAAAACAAGGAAGTCTTACGTCATTGGGAGGATGTGCCTGAAAATGAAGCATGTATGGGGCCCACCAGGTGCACGTATTCTTGTACCTCATTATTGTGCAATCAAAAAACGACTTACACAAGTTTACGCACAAGTTAACAGTCACGTAGCCCTCCATGTATGCTTCATTTCTAAAAGTGTTCGTGTTGTGTAATCCTTCTTGTTTTCTATATATTCTAAGGTCTAGACTAGGACTAGACTGGAGTCCCAATTTTTGTTCACGGGACTCAACTAGGGTCTCCTGATTTAATGAAGCCATTCAAGCCATTGACTCTGACTCTAGTCACAATTTCAAATGATTCGACTCTATGGTGTTTTAACTTCACACCAAACGACTCTGGCTCGACTCAGAATTTCAAATGACTCGACTCTCAACTAGAGTCTCTATTTTAGGGACTCGAGCACAACGTTGCATACTGTATACAGTATTGATGATGATGATGAGCCTACTCCTTGATAAGCTAGGGTCACTGGCACACAGTCTAGGGTTCACAAGACGTGGCCCCTCGGCTTGTGTCTTCACACGCAACAACTGTCGCAATTCATTATGGATAATTGGATTGCAGCTGTAAATATAAAATTACCGCACATGCACATCATATTTTTAGCCGTGAGTACTCTTAACGGCCGTGAGTGACTCCGGCGAGTCAGACGGACTGCATAGTCAGGTGACAGCGGGACTCGTCGGGGATTGGCTCCCTCACAGGGTCGAGGGTCTTCCGTTACCAAAGCACCGCTGTTGCGAGCGGATCATCGTTTTGAGCCACTGCGAGCATTGACGGATGACATTCGCCGTTATAAGCGTGTCATCGGGAACACGTTGATTGAATACAGAGTCCCGATTTCCAGACGGAGGTGGAACATGGATCGATGTCATTAATATGAGCAAATAAGGCTGGCCCGTGATTTAATGATTCCATGTACTGTATACATACATAATAGGCCCAAGTACTGCGTTGATACCTAGTCTAAATGCCAGTCGTAGTACAGGAGTATGGGTAAACATGCTAACACAATGGGGCATACAGACGGGAAATTCCCACAAACACCAGAGTACTGGTGAACTCTTGGAATTCTGATTAATACGACCTTATCTTGATATATAAATTAAATACTGTCTGACATATATAGGACAAGCATTCCAACCAATGCTTCAGACTTCAAGTGGTGCTAGATCTGGGTGACGTGTTTGTCAATCTGTTCTAAAAATATCTTACATGTTTTTATATTTGCATTTTAATACAAATATATTATTATTATGGTACCACTTCATGCTTGATAAAACACCAACAATGAGCCCTGTAACATATACAGTATGTAATAGACATTCAAAGGTGACAAAGGGGTTCTAAAAATATCCCACAGGTATGTTTTATATTTGCATTGAACAATACAAATATATGTATGGTACCACTTCACACTGAAGATAACACCAACACATTTGAGCAGAGCTAATGTTCAAAGGCCTACATGATATGGGAATAATGGCAACACTTATTACAAAAGTAAAATGTAGTTGAAGTAGTAGCATTGTTGTACCGAATTCCGATCACCTAAGGACAGTTTCAAAAGTATTAATTAGAATAATATATGTAAAGAGATATAATTTTTACCAATAAATACTCTTTATATCTTCCTCTTTCACTCTGCATATGCCGGGATGACTCTAAATCATGATAAAGTTGAATAAATTTAAATGCAAAAGGATGTCCACAAAATATTTAAAAAATCAAAAGTGTACCAAATTACGATCACGGTGAACTAACTTGTAAAATTTAGATCCTTTTGATGGACGTATCAGATTTGCCTTCATGCACTATTTTAGAACACTTCTTTACTATCTAAATCACTACCAATTTTATGATTTTAGATATAAAATAAAGAAAATTAAGGTTCTAAAAAGTTGTGTATTTTCAAACAAGGTTCGCAAGTGCTAAATATGAAAATTTTAGAAGTTCCTACGATAAATGAAAATATTTAATTAAAAAGCAGATTTTTAATAACCATGGTCAAAAACAAGATTCGTTGAAAGGTTTGTCTGTTTAAAATTGGCAAAAATCTCTACTAAATATTGTCCAAAATATTCGCGGTGACCGGAATTTGGTGCTGATCAGATTTCGGTACATCCACTATACTAAGTGTAGGTACATAATGCACAGCAGACTTTACTACAACTTACAAGTATCCAATAGAGCAGCCATGCTGCAGAATATCCATACATACTACCTAGATTACAATTGAATGTGAGTAGATTAGGAGTGGCATTAAGGATGTTGTTAGGGTAAGTATACGTCTATGATGTGAATGCAAAATTATATCTTCTGACAGGACTTGAACTCTCGACAGCAAAATTACGAGGCTCAGGCAATTACCGGTCGGCCGCGTTCCGTTTTAAAAATTGTCAAATGCAATACTAGTATATACTGTATATGAACAAAATACATTGAATCGATAGCATAGTAACTGTGTGCTGAATGGGACTCATTATAAACAAGGGGTTTAATTCCTAGTGTCATAGTCCACTGATCGAAGCGGGAATATTCTCTCAAAAAAGATCAAATCCCTCCTTCTTGGAAAGAACGAAGAGGAAATTCCCTCTAAAATAGTTTAACCTAGCGCCAATGCTGCTGCGCTCAACGGGAGAGATGCACCAGTGACATGAATCATATAAATATACCGTAGATCTGTATATCTGACCGCTAGTGCCTAAGTGGAGGAAGATGTCGGGGCTCCGACAAAGAATGCGGTAATGAAGGAGTTTTGAATCGGGACAGGTTGCGGACGTAAATGCAGGTGTCCGCTAAGTGCGCGCCCCGTCAAATTTGAACGTGCAATTATCTGGCTGTCGGCTGGTGTAAGTGCGTCGTCGTCTTGTTCCAGGCTTGATTCCGTAACGTGGGTATGAATCGGAAACGGTGCGCATTTCATGCAAATGAAGGAGAATCAACAGAATGCATTCACGCCCATTAAAATAAATCTACATCTACTACTGTAGCCTGTAGAGAACTGTCCGTTAAATTGCAAAGATGCAAAGTAGTTACAAATTTCCCTATTTTAACTATTTAATTGTCAATTTGTCAGCCGAGTGAAGTAGAGAGTGGACACCCGTCAGTACGGTTGAGAACTTGAGAGAGTTTGGAAATAATTTAGATCTGCCACTTGCTCGGCGTACATGTACCGATTTAATTAATTGTATACACTTTTAACAGTTCACCATGCTAACGGTGCTCATAGAGCTCTCCGTAAATAGCACGTTATACCCTGGGTTTTCAATTAGTTCCAGAATAGAGATCTTGCGCGAGTTTGAATTATTATGTCACATGGTGTAAATATTATTGTTAACAGCCAACCGTCGTCTGTTAATCAGTCAATTAGCAATGATTATGCCGATACAAAGGGTATCTTTGGATTATAATACTGCTAAATTATGTAGCCGGTTTCAGATGCTACTGTACATACATGTACACACAGAGCATCATATAACATTTTTAATGTCCGATAACTAGTGTAATGCTGTGGCCTAGCGGTAAGGTTAGTGGCTTTGGAAGAGATGAAGATCAGCAACTGGGAGATCCGGAGTTTGATTCCCAAGTTGGGCTAGTAGTATGTGTTTTTTTTATCTCAGAGCAATCATGGTTTTCCCCATACGAACGACTTTAAATTAAAAACAAAAGAATCTAAATTTAAATAAAGTGCCTTCCAAGCCGATATTACTATTATTATTATATATAATTCTATATTATTAATTATATATTATATAATTATTATATAATTCCATTCCATCCTGGATATCCGGAGGTTAACGGAACAACTTTGGTTGTTCTCTGCCCGTTGGCTCTACGATATCATCCCCAGCTATGGGTAAAATAGTAAACTCTTAATTGAGGTTGGGGGTAAGCAAGGGGATGCTCCCCGTAGAAAATCCTGCTCCAATAAACCCTCACGATGGCAATATCTATTATGGCAAACAACCCGGATCAAAACTGGATAGATGAATGATGATAATGTAGGCCTATTGAAAGCCAAAATGGTCAATCGATGTTGTAGCAGTGTTTCCACTGAGGGTGTAATTTCAGAATTCCTGATAATATTGGAGAAGTTGTCCCAGAATTATTTTATGGGGGACAAGTTATATTTTTACTATTATTCAATCCAATTGGATCTAGAACCTGCAAAGAATATCAAATCCCGTTATCCGAAGGTCACCAAGCCCATGTGACATAACAAACGAAAGCGGAGTGCCCGGGGAGAAACCTCCAGAGGGTACTGAGTAAATCATTTGCACATTTATTCATTGTGATTGGTGGATAGAGTGATTGGTGGATAGAGTGATTGGTGGATAGATTGATTGATGGATTGATTAGGTATCCTGGCCCTTTTCAATGTAGAGGTTACCGAGAGACCCCAAACCTTGGACACAGACCTACCAGTAAGCAGGGCTCGAAATAAGAATTGAAAGGGGCAAGGCCAAAATGGTCAGGTTACTAGGGAAGACGGGGGGCACCTCATAGCACAAAAAGTCAATGGAAAATTTGGCCTTCAGTGTACAATTATTTTGGAGGGCAAAGTGAAGGGTACGGAGGCTATGACCTTCGGTGCCTCCGGTTATTTCGAGCCCCGAGTTAGGATAATAATAATAATCAACTAATAATGATAATTCATAATTTAATGTCTGTGATTCTTACAATTATGTGATTGGTGTCCAAAGTTCCGTTTTAAATATCCTATTAATGTTCCCAATTTGGATTTATCAAGTTTTCTTATAAAGGGCACAGAAAGAACACTTTTAAATAATGTTTGCCGATAATGTAGAGCAGGAAATTATCTACAAAATTCTTTAAACATGGTCAAATAGGCCACTGCGTTCTCAAGATATTAGGGGTTGAAGTTGGTAATTACAAAACGCCATTACCGCCATTAACATTATTTACCAAACTTGGTGAACCCTTTTATGTACAGTACTGTTCCGATGGGGTTGACAATATTATGTTGCCACATAGTCACATAGTCATTTTACACTATCATACTATAAATGACTATGTGGTGACATAATGTTGTCAACCTTGACGGAACAGTACTGTATATATATTCCAGTATATACTGCACCAGATAAATACTGAAAAATAGTCACCCCGGATTTTAACCTGTGACCTTGCGATTACATGTTTACTGCTCTACCGTAGTAAATTAATAGTAATAACATATCAACAATGAAATAATTAGTGAAAATGAAAGTCCACTGAGCTTATTTTACTGGTCAGTCATGGCTTGAGTGCTGACCAGTTGCAGATATCATCGTGTATTTCAACCTAAAGTATTCCAATGCACTATAGATGCCAGTACAGTTGAATTTGGACCCGGAAAATGTTTCAACCCATGATATCATACACACTTTACAATGTCGGCATCTTATCATTATACTAGGCCTACTGTTGAACAACGGTATGCATAATGCAAGCCTAGATGTACCACACTACCACACTGTACATATCTGTGTTGTACATTAATTAGCAATAGAAATTCTTGAGACCCAATCAATCCTTCCATATTGTGCTTTTAATAAAAGACAGCAGCTCTAGCAGCTCTATCATGCCGCCGTAACCAGGGATCTGGTGCACTGTATGTATCTACTGGCTGTACACAGGTCAAAACAAGTGGAGCACATGCAGTGCTACAAGTACCTAGTTCATAATAAATGTATTTATAGTCTACCAGACTACTGCAGGAGGAACAACATTGAGATAAGATGTACTAATTTTGGCAGATGTTGCATATCTCTGGGGAATCCCGGACCCATGTGTGGAACCTCTCCGAATGATAGGACCTACCCTCACTACATACAAAGGGCGCAGCAGCCTAGCCATGAATTTGTTGAGGGAGTGGGGGATGGGAGGATGTAGTTCACTGATCTTCCCATTTCAGCGATCTTTCATCTCATATCATATTCCATCATTTTTTAAGTGGAACAGCATCACAGTCTGTTGACGCGTAGCATATCAAAAAGATGTCATCTTTCTTCTCTTTTTTAATTTTTTAAAAATCTTAAGGGTAGGGGTGGTACACCCCTCCAACCCTCCAACCCCCCCCCCCAAAAAAAAAAAATTAAAAAAAATAATAAAAAATAATAAATGTGGATGCCTTTTTTATTTATTATTTGCACTGGAAGATTAGCATCCTGTACCTGCTAAATGATAATTTATACTTTAAATATTGTTATTAGTGTTAGTATGCATTTTGTTGACCGGCTTTCGTTAAAAACAGAAGTGACAGTATTTTTGTACAATATTTTTGTATCAATACGATTGTCAGCTCTACTAAAAATTATGTGGAGTTGCTTGATGATCATCAATTAGTATAAATTTATACTTACTAAAAAGTTTTTTAAATATTTGTGTTTCTAGTATTAGTTTTGGATTCCTATTAAAACAGTGTAGCACAGTTAGGTGGATTTATTTCAGTAAAACAAGTGTAAACTTTTTCAAAATTTTAATTATTTTTTAAGTTCATGATGCAATTCATACTCCGATTTATAATGTTTAGTTGTAATAATGTATGCCCCATATTTTTTTGGGGGGGGTGGGGCTTATTTGTTTATACTATTTAAAAACAGTAAAAAATAAATTAATTCTGTGATTTAAGAAATCACAAATTCCTTGGCAAATTCTGTGAAGATAATGTACATCTGTAGAAAAACAAGATGATGCACATCTGGAAAAATAGGGATTTATCTACTGGTGTTGTTGATTATTACATGGTATAATTAGTACTTTGCTCTACTGGATGGATTGGACGTGTATGTGCCATAGGCCATTAAATTAAGGTGGAGCCTATTCACCTGGCAATGACTACCAAACCTACATGTACAACGTCATTAGCCAATGATACAGTTTGGGGTAACTCGGGAGCTGCCTGCTTTGCGAGTGCATTATGTGTAGCGGCCACTGTCTTGACGGTGTTGTCATTAGTGTGTGTGGGGGGGGGGGGGGGGGGAAATAATGCATTTTTAAAGGTTTTTTTTTTTACAAATAATGTTGCATTGTGTTCATCATCATCATCGGTCCAGTTTTGATACTGTTTTGTCCCCAAAGTTCGGGGGTGACCGGAATCACCTTACTCTTGCAGCTATCGCCCTTACACCATCCCGCCATCTCATGTATCCTGATTGGAGCATCTTCCTCCCTTAGTCCTACCTTCCTCAGCTCCTCCGCCACCCGATTCTTCCACATTTTCTTTGGTCGATCTCGTCCCCTTCGTCCATCCACCTTGAAATCAAACGCCTTTCTCAGGGGATGCAACTCATCCTTCCTCAAATCATGCTAATACCACCGTACTCCACTCACCTTTGCCAGCCGCTCCACCGATTCCACCAGCCCA
>JAODAI010014470.1:0-12889 GCA_027575025.1 Scotoplanes globosa | reverse complement strand
GAAACTTTAAGAAGAGTAATAAAGCTGAAAATTGGTGCACATGGTAACTTGTACCCAAATATTCCAAATATATCATCCAAACTAGTCTGTCACATCCACCTTTTTATTTACAGACTGCTAAAAACACCAATTGATTGAGACGTACAAGACATTTCCCATTTTCAGTAACCCATATATCCCTAACCGGTAATCAGAAAAGCTTCATATTGACCATGAATATTATATAGTCATTACCACCAAATAAGTAGACATTCATTTTTGGGTGAAGGCGACACAGTTGGCTCCAGAGAGAAAATGTTGAAAAAAGGGCAAAGTTCGGGATAACCTTTGACCTAGGCAACATTTACATACCGATATGAATCTTACATAATTTGTTTATAATGTCTAATGAACTACTGGTGTAATTTTTTTTGGGTGTGTCTCTTCTCCTTCATGGTTAGGCAGCATTTTTAAATTTAGTTTTTTTGCATACATTTAACACGGACGGATACAGGATCCATGTTTCTTTTTTCTTTTTTTGAGGGGGGAACTGACAAAAAACTGGTGTTACCTACTTTGGTCATATACTTGTGATACCTACTTTGGTCATATACTGGTGTTGCCTACTTTGGTCATATAATGGTGTTACCTACTTTAGTCATATAATGGTGTTACCTACTTTGGTAGTATAGTGGTGTTACATTATTTGGTCATATACTGGTGTTGCCTACTTTGGTCATATAATGGTGTTACATACTTTGTCATATAATGGCGTTACCTAGTTTGGTCATATAATGGTGTTACCTACTTTGGTCATATACTGGTTTTACCTACTTTGGTAGTATAGTGGTTTTACCTAATTTGGCCATATACTGGTGGTACCTACGTTGGGCTAAACCTCTTTTTCCTCCTTGCTATCTTGAGTCCTTTAATGAATCCCTCTCCTCCCCATAGTCCATACTGTGACTCTTCAGGATAGTCTATGGGTATAGATGTCCTCTCAGTTTGTACCCTCTCACCAGTAACCGGATCTTTGTGAAAGTCACCTGAATAGTAGGAAACAAACAAACCATAAACTTACATTTTGTCATCAATATGTTATCACCCACCACTGAATGGTGGTAAAGCCACACTTTGAACATTCAAGTGTTCTTACAGTTTGGAAATGAGTACAATTTTAGCTTTCAAATTATACTACGCATATTATGTTTATAAAGACATCAAGCGGTCAAGATAATGACACCAAGCATAATATGTTTAGACATCAATGGTCAAGAATGATAATGATACCAAGCATGATATGTTTAGACATCAAGTGGTCAAGCTAATGATATCAAGCATGATATGTGTAGACATCAAGTGGTCAAAATAATGATACCAAACATGATATGTTTGGACATTAAGTGGTCAAGCTAATGATACCAAGCATGATATGTTTACACATCAAGTGGTCAAGCTAATGATACCAAGTATGATCTGTTTAAACATCAACTGGTCAAGCTAATAATACCAAGCATGATATGTTTAGACATCAAGTAGTCTTTTCACATTTCATATTGTCTTCTAAGACAATATGAAATGTATTTAAACATTCTAAGAATATAGGTGATTTTGTACATTAAAACCAGAGTCATGCAAAATGCATGATGGCTTCTTGTTTTTAATATTCAAAGGGTACCTGTCTATTAAACAGCAAAATTGTACAATTGACAGAAGCTAAACCATGGCAGACCGGGTATTAGGTCGGCACTTGGTCATCTTGAGATATTGGTGTAAAAGATAGAGGAGACCAGTACCTTTATTTTTATATCCAAATCTAAGAAAGTATTAATTTTCTAAGTTATTTAATTTTTTGTCATATATTATAGTCCATTGAACTTGTAATATATTTTGGATGAAAACCTGTCCTATCTCAAAATACAAAATGCCAACATAGTACCTGATCTGCTGTGGTGCAACTAACACTATATAAGTTACCAAACATTGTGTTGTAAATTGGAATAAACTAATTTATGTGTGCTATATTCAGAATAGGCCTATACATTATATAATTGTAATATTACACAAACTATTACTAATTAAGTCTTTATATAGCGCCTTAAATGTATCTGATTCAGAACTCAAAGCACTTTGACGGTATTACCCCTGGTCATTGGCGTTTTTGTCTTATCCACACGTACGTGGGCCCCATACACCTATAATGATGCACGCAGATGACATAGTAACACCTCGCAAGTTTGGATTTATACACCTGGGTAAAGTGAAGCAATCAAGATAAAGTGCCTTGCCAAAGGACACCCCCACCAAGATAACCACCAGCAGCACTGGGAGTCGAACCCGCGACGTCACAGTCACAAGGCTGTTGCTCTAACCACTACGCTATCTCGACTTCTCGAAGTTAAATTAATGACCAAACTGAGAACTGTTCTTGAGATACTGTATTAGATGGACAAAACTATGTTGTCTCTACATACTAGTATCAGTGCCAGAAAGCCTGGCAAGAACTATCATAAAAATAATGAAATGCAGTGTATGTTTTTACTTTTCTAAGTATCTCTTTTAATCATCTTGAGTAACTAGACTCTGTGAAAAAAGCAATGTACCTATATTTCCTTTTAGGATGATATAATCACTGATGTTGGGCGACTGTTATGTTGTCATTCAAAGATGGCTTCGCTATACTACGAAGGAAATTAGCCTAGCCGTAGCCTATCAATAATTTTACGAATAAAGCCCCTCTCATTCAATAAGTAATGGTATCATCTTAGCTGACCTTTAATAGAACAGCCATGTACCAAATATTAACTCAAACCGACTTACGGAACTGAAATGGAAACTTACGGTACTTGAGATTTTGTGTTTACGAACCACTTTTTAAGATTTTTCAATAAGCGCCGCCCACTAATCAATATGCACAAGATCACCACTGAAAAAATAGGCTTCTTCACTAAAGCCCATAGAGCATTATTGTGGCAAGTACCAACTGAAATTGACTTACGGTTATAGAAATTCTGTGATTACGAGCCACTTTTCAAGATCTTTGCAATAAGCCATGCCCACCACTAATTAAAATGTTTCAACTTCCTTAATTTTTATTTGTTGACTATTGTTCTTCAAAGCGCTATTCGAAATATAATGAAACCATCATTGCCATTAACATGTAACCGTTCCCAGGCCAAATACATAATTAATAATACGCACAACACACACCCTACTTGCTAGTCAGATTCTAAGAATATAACGTGATTATTGAATCTATGTAACATTATACTTACCCTCCATCTTATATCTTAAAATAGTATGACCTATACAACTGACCTATATCTAGCAAACTTTTGACACATGGCCCCTGTAGTCGGTCAGATCTGTAGTTGTCCCTTCTTCCACAAATTTAATGAGTCTGGAATCTTCTGCCGCTTTCCAGACATACCATGTAGCGGGTGCTATATCAAAGTTAAACTTCTTCCTAAAACCAGCCCCATCTCTACAGTGCTGGCACTCATTAAACCAACATTCTCTGGTTGGCTTGTCACAGAGTAACTGTTCTGGGAGCTCATGGGAGTAGGCAGGAAATGCAGGGGAAGCCTTATGTAAGCCATTCACTGCATTCATGAAATTTTCATGGTACCTGCACATGCATACATTGTGGGGAAGCTTACTGCTTAGCAGGACATGTCTGGGGCGCAACTCTGCGAATTTGCTCTTTCCAATTTTGATATTGGGGTATTCTTTACAGAACAGCGCAAATGTTTCTAGAATTGATGACATCATGTGCCTAACTTGCACTTTTTTCTTGTCACCCTCCTTTGGTCGAATGGTCACTACATCTTTTCTACCCGGGGCCTGGCGACTGATATCATCACGCTCAAAAAAACTTTTCCACTTGATTAACTGTTTCTTGACGGAGACTAGCTATACTCTGGGACTTTTTGGTAGTTGATGGCATGTCGGATCCAAGTTCGGACATACATAATGTAGGTTGCGACAAACGGCGAATCTGCGATTTGGAGTATGTGGCAGTTTTTCACGCACCCTTCCTATTGCCTTAGCATATGCCCTTATACTGTGAAAAGGAGACGTATTCTTCTTCATCGCATCTTTCAATCGTTTTTGTGTGCGGCATGAAGCAGCTCTTGTCCTATTCGACTCCGTCCTCTGCAATGCTAGCGCTCTTTTTTTTAATGCCGGAAGAGTATTTTCATAAGCCAGCTGCTTTCTACGAGACTTGCTAACTTGTGCATTGCATTATGGGTAATTTAACAGTATTTCTGATTTGTAATACTGCCCTCTTGTTTTATTTATTGAAACATACTCAGCATTCACAGCAGTGCTATTTTCTGCATTATTGGGATGTTTACCACGGTTACTCACGTGACATCATGGATACTCACGTGACATCCTGGTTACTCACGTGACATGGTTACTCACGTGACACATTTTGCCCCCTCACCCCATGCAAACTTAATAACAGGTATGTTTAATTTCCTGATTTTCATAGTTAGTATCCTAAGTAAGTACTAACCAAATCCATGTTTATAGATTTGTGCTCACAATATTTGTTATCCAGGGGAAAAAACGTTGTTTTCGGTTACTCACGTGACATTTGTGAATGGGGTCATTGAAATTGCTATAAGTACCCGCAAATAATGAGAATTTTTTTGAATATTGTTTATGATAGCAAACATGAATCATGTGTACATTATAATTAATAATGTTAAGTTGAATATCACCTATTAATTAATCAGGGGGGCATATTTAAAATAACAGTCTATTTCCAAATTATTTTGTTGACACAGCATCGTCGCACTAGATTGCCCCCAAAAGTGCAATTTCACATATAAACTAACATCAATTAGCATTTTCACAAACTTAAATATACAAGTAATACAAATAAACCAAGGAGAGATGACAGATCTAAAACTTTTTTTTAGGCCGTGTCCACTTTCCATGGAATTGCCCCTATGATAGATAACACATGTTTTTGTTATTTCACAAAAAAATCTGTAAAAAGTTGTATAATTGGAGTCATTGGTTCACGTAGTTAGTGTCAATGCATTTAAGAATGGTCTTGATAGATATTTTTGTGACTGTGGACGGGTTTAGGTTGTTCATTGGGTGTTGGAGGTTCAGGATCATATTATTATTAGGACTATGTCCTTGCTGATCCATTCTTACTTAACTCTTACTTAACTGAACTGGAGTGCCATTATTACTGTAAAACTGAAATAAATATTCACAGCGACGTATACACAATACTATATAGTGGCCTACTTGATAAACTATGATAACGTGATAGTAATGTATAGGTCTATCAATTTTGGCGGCAAATATTAATCTGCAATATTGTATATGCAATACGATTATAGACATGAAGTAATATACAATACACTGTAGTAAGATTAGCTTATTGGAGTATATAAATTATCATATTTGAACTATCAAATTAATATGCAAAGCAATACAGAATAAGCCATGATTCGAGTAGGCTGTATACTGCTGGTGGGTATTCTAAAGTGAACCAAGATATTGTGAATTTGAGTGCACGTTGCAGGTAAATATACGTTTCTCTCCTTACATATATACTGTATTATATAGACCCACCACAACATCAATGTATACAATAGTATGTATACATGATACACCTATACATCTAGGACATATGCATACCAAAACACATAATACAAATAATAACAATAATTGGGGTGGAAGGCTTATTTAATTTTAAGACGATAAGCGACCAGAATAGTGGGCGAAAAAAAGGCGTTTAGATAACAACTTCACGTCGGATGGTCGTCCAATTAATACATTTGAAGTCAATTTATTTATTTTTAATCTGAGAAAGTCGTTCGTATATGGGAAAACCGTGATCATTGCCATCCAATGAAAAAAACACACTACGAGGTCCGAACCGTCATGGGTCTTCAGACTTGCCGAGGTTCACATCTTCTGAAACCACCTGCTTTATCCGCTCGGCAACATCACTATTCTTATAATACAACAACCTAAGTGTACAGTACTGTACCTTGCATGTGATAATTCATAATATGACTCAGTCATTCCTTCGACCTGGCTTATATGATGTACTGTCATCCATGTAACATTGAGTATATACAAGTAAAAGCGTTTCAACAATATTATATAATAATATACATACACAGATAACTTAAGTAAGTCACATAATTGTCTATACGTAAAGGGTCATTTCTTTGGAAATATTTTGTCCAGATTGAAATACAGTGTATTATTTAAAACCACGTTTAAAAACACATTTAAAACCACGTGTTCAGTGTTTGACCTCAAATAACCTTTGACCTCCACCAAAATTGACACAAATCTTGTATGCATTGGAGTCAACCTTCACACCAAGTTTGAACACTATCGTACGTTAACTTTAGAAGAAAACGTATTCACAAGACATTTTTCAGGCTATTTATGTACTTTAGTTGTAAGGACCATACGTCACAATAGTCTTGATAAAGACGTTTGTAAACAAATTGGCGTCCTAACATTAATATATTGAGAACGGGATGTCCGATTTGACTCTAGCTTGAAGCATTTGGTAGATAATTTTCTGCTCTATAATATAAACTAACATTGAAATAAACTTAATAATCCCTTTAATTAATATACTCTCTTTGATCTTTCTTCTATACCACTGAGGTTCATTACTGATAATACCACAATTTTCAGAGAAAACTGGTTTATTGTGGTTATGTAACATGTAGTGATTATAGAAGACCCCCCCCTCCTTTGTCCACCAAATTATTTCATTAGGTGTTCTTTAAACATATTCTCAACTCTCCTGCTAGTTTCGCCAACATCCCCTATCCATAAAGTTAAACATGGACGATAATTAGAGATTTAGATGCATCACACAGAGTACAGCATTGTATATATATATATATATATATATATACCTTATTGTGGTCCGAGTAGTGACAAAATTGCTAAAAACTTGATGAAATATGTCGAACGCAGTTGCCTGTTTAAAGTGCGGGTTAGTTTTTTACAAAAGGAAATTATGTCTATGTTTAACCTTAGGGATAGGTTGGCAGATTCAATTATGGTAGTAATGTTATATACGAAATTAGTTTTTTTGATGTGCAAGGGTGACAATTTAGAACATCGAAAACCATAAAAGTGCATGGGTTTTTGTGTTTGATATTGTTAAACCAGTCTATCACAGATAGAGAGTTCCTCTATTGATTTAATTTGAGTGTGTGTCGTATGTTGCTAAAATCAGACATTTGTTTACCTCCTGCTCTCATAAAAACACTTGTGATCTCCCTTGTTAATCGTTTGGATAATAATAACTGCCTTATTTATGGAATAAATGGAAAATCTCTTCACAAACTCCAAATTGTACAGAATTGTTGGGCTCGCCTCATCTATGGTCTGAATAAGAAGGACCATGCGAGTATACTCTTTACTGAGTTACATTGGATACACGTGAAAGAACACATTATTTATACAATTTGGTTATTTGTAACCAATATTTCCCCCAGTTATTTGTCACCCGTCAGCATTCCCTCCTTCTTGACATGCTTCACATAGACAGTTCCGTGGGCATGCGATCTTTCTTGTACTGTGAACCCAAACTTTGAAACTGTATTCCTATTCAAATACGCACAATTGCTTAAATTAATAAAGGACAACTTAAACACATGCTTTTCACTGATCACAATGCCTTCTATGAGAGATTTTGTATGACTTAGCTTACTTTTTGGTTTTCCAGTCCTGCTGAGCATATTTATACGTTTTGCTTAATTAGAAGTAGCGATCTACAATTTTTCCATCTATCTATATTGGTGTTAATATTGTCTAAAATAGATTTCCTGATCTTCTCCATGTCAGTCTTAGTATAGCATCAGTCTGCAGTGCTTCATCTATATGCTCTTTCAGCGTTATGAATGCTGCTTTGTTGGTACCAGAATAATCTGATAGTGTAAACAAATCATCGAATATCAAATCTTTTCAGGCATATATATATAATATATTGGTGGTTATAATAAATAATATGAATAGCAATGTGGAATATATCATTTTTAAACATTCCTACAAATGGATTTGGTATGTTACGTTGTGGGTCCTATAGGTAAGTAAGGATCAACAATAATATGGTTCTCATAATATAATCCCAAACCTCCACCACGAACCTCCCCAATCCGTACACAGTCACAAAAATAGCTATGAAAACCATTCTTAAAGGCATCGACACCATCGACATCAATCAATGGTAAGACATTCCTCTCATTAATAACTCTCTATATGAGAAGGAAAACTTGATAACATCTAACCTGGAATACACCTTACGAAGGCTTACGTAACTTAAGACTGTGGCCTTTGGTACCATAATAATCTGATAGTGTAAACAAATCATCGAACATCAAAACTTATCAAAATCATGAACAATTTTAAACATCTGAATAAGATCACCACGAACATGACGAAGTTCCAAAGCCTGTAAGCCTTAGATAAGTCAATCGTTGCTCGTACGATAGAGAACTAAGATAACTAATTAATTTAGTAGCCCTTATTTGAACGGTCTCCAGAACAATTCTTAGCTAAGAACGGATTTCAAGTCTGAACATCATACTGTAGATGAGGCCCAACCATCTGTTTGTATAATCTAGCATCATCATCCTTATGGAGGAACTAGTAATGATTTACCTTGATCAGATGCATCCACTTCAGGTCCAATGGTCAATCTGTAGATGCGATCGGTTCATGAAAAAAGTGGACTTTAGGCACTACGCTGCCTGAGCCCGATATTAACCCCAAACTCTTTTGATAATCCGAACTAACGATAATCCTATCCCTTGTACCTTCATAAATGCCCACCGTTATCCTGGGTTATGCTTCAGGCACACCCATCCACCACAACGTCGATTTAACTAATTCCATAGGAACCGTATCACATGCTTTCTCCAAATCTACAAAATCAAAAGCCATACACCAGTTGCTTTCCCATCACCTACATAGATGAAGACAGCCCACCACTTGTCCCTCTTCTCCCTTCGAAACCACCGATATTCCTCCCCAACCTCTGTTTAAACTCTAGAACTAATTATTATATCCAAAATCTTTTCTAGAAGCTTACAGACCTATCCCAATAGTGTGATACCCCGTACTTTTCTAGGTCATGAACATCTCCTTTTGCTTCCAAATAATCAGGCTAATCTGCCAGTCCCTTGGAATATTTTCCTTCCTCAAACACACGTTGAGAAATATCCTTAGCTACTCCACTCCCACTTCAATCACCTGTAATACAAACATTTCAACACTCGTTTCATCCAAATCTGCAGCCTTATCCCTCTTCATCCAGTCGTCCGTCTCAGAATCCACAATCCTACAAATCGCACTACTAAGGCGCTAACTAGCCTATAATTATTGGACTGACTCTGAAACCCCTTTTTGTAAAACAGAAGAGACATTGGGACACTACAACGATAGTCCATGCTGCCATGTCATCAAAGCTGTACCATTGTAACCTGAAATTGAAGCTATCTACCTATGGTCGACGTTCCTTCTCTGTCGCAGCTCCTGACCCTTGGAACAAATTTGCCTCTCCACCAGCCTTTGGGAGAATGCCTATAAAGACTAATGTGCTCTCTCGTCCATCGGACGTATACATGGCGGTCCCGTGGTAGGATCACTGATACCTACCTCAACATATATGGTTACTTGTAGAAAGGCGTGATTGATCATATCTGTATCCTCAACGCAATACTCGAGTTATGAGTTATGAAACAGAAACACAAGGGTTGCTCCAAACATTAACCAACACCTTTAAAAGTAGATTGAAGACACATCTATTTTCAAAAGATTTTTCTGTTTAATAATGTTCATCCTTTTCTGTTAAGGACTTTCGCCATTATTGTTAATGCCCCGCTTGGAATAGTTTGTTATGCGTAATATGAATGATGGTGTCGTTCCATCAGATTTGAAGTCAATCAATCAATCAAATAATATATGAAGCGCCTAATATCCAAAGTTAAAAACAATTTTCAGTGTCGCGGAAAGTTAACTCTTATCATGCTGAGCTTTTTTTTGTAATCCCTCTGAGCAACTGGGCATATTTCACATAGCAGACTTATACTGACTAAGAGTATACTTAATCTGCTTTCCAAAAAAGTTACAGAAACATGAATGATTCTACAGAAAATGAACAACTATTAAAGCCCCAAATCTTTAAATCAGTATCCTCATTATGATAAAAAGAAGCAAAAACCCATTGAAAGCAACATCCATACCCTTATTATTACTAACCAGTGACTTTATGTCAAAATGTATAAGAGGACAACAACATCGTTAGCCCCCTATCTAGACAGAACGTAACCATGAAAAGCCTTAGGATTAGCCTTAACATTATTAACCAGATCTTTCTTAAACGCAAAATAGTACTTGAGATTAGTAACCGCCGCGGCGCCTAACCGTGACTTAACTTTGTCATTAAACCTATGAAGAATATCAGAATATGTGTTACACTTGGACAGTCGCCACAATTTGTGCTTACTCGCAATTTATCATAGCATTATATTTATCATCTAAGCCGGTCACGTGATTTGTATTCCCTGTATAGATAAGGTAGATTATGTTCATTCACCAATCACGTGGAATCGGCCAAGCCCAAAATGGTTGAAAACCACTATCTTGTTACATTTTTCTATAAAATTTCAAATTGTAATTATGAAAGACCGACAACGATTCTCAATTTGAGGTCAACATTTGTTTTCAACTTTGATTTTTTTTCCTAGAATTGTCGACAGACTTGTCTATTTTGTGATTCTGCTCTATATATACTAGGAAGAAAAATTGGGCCAGCCGTTCTACGTTTCTCACCGCCCATATTGTGCTTACATAGGAACAAAGCTTTCACCTATATGATTGACTACCGAAAGTATCAGTCGGAAGAATTATGACCAGTTCGTATTATTCCTTATTTCATGCTATATTTTGGCTCTTAAACCAGTAAGTCATGCACGTAGAACATTGACATTTCACAAAACCTATTCTCTCAGCCCAAGTTTTGCTGGGGCGTCATCATGAAGTCTATAGGAACACGACGGTCCAAATAAACGTATGGTGAGCTACTAGATGACCAAGATGTCTGATTTGTTTGAATTACTGTTTGGCCCATCTCATTTTGAGAACATTGCGAAGAAGTCGCCGTTGGAATATATCGATTTCGTGGTCATATGGAGCTTTGGTTGTTCCCTACAATTCACAATTATATAAGAATATACTCTTGATAAGATAATCGAAAATACGTTGACCTAAATTATTGCTGTTGAAGATATTCGATGATGTGTTAATAGCGTCATTTGTCATACCAATTTAGCGGTTAATGTCCGCGTTTGATCCATGCACACACTGGAAATTTTAATTCATCGCCTGACTAACCAAAGATTAGTTCAGGTGATGCCTGACTTGACTTACTGCAAGTTAGTCCAGCATGCCTGACTAATCCATGCAGGGTGCTTGACTAATATGACTAGGTTTACGTTAGTCAACCTGGAACCTCGTTTGACTAATCGATAGTTAGTCCAGCACATCATGGTTCGTCATGCCATTTATAAGTTAGCAGAGAAATATGGACTAACTAATTCATATAACTTGAACATAATAACGTTGGTAACGATTATTTCAATATTAAATTAGTTGACAATTGGCAGCCGGTGCGACAATAATGAAAATGTAACACCACACATTACATGGACTTCAGGCTGTCTTTGAATTCGGCTGGTTTTAATGTGACCTGAATTAAATGTAAATGAAAAATTATATTAAACGTTTGTGTTAGTCAATATAATGCGTAGCCCCTGTGCATGGATGCCGGGTTGAGTCAACACCATGTGTTACGATACACTGCGATTGTCAAGGATATATAATACTCGGGAATTACTAAATTAACGGGCCGCATACATAACACTAAAATCAATTTAAATATATATGGGCATAAACCTGACCTGACCCCATTAACCCAATGCCACAGCCTTGTCCGTACTACCCACAAGGTAGCCAGGCATACGAACTGCCACATCAAACACAACTGCCATACCTGTAACTCAAAAATATTTTCCAAAATATATTTTAAAAAATCAGAACATCAGTATGCCTATGTTTCAATGATCAAAATTGAAGATAAGTATAAGGTTCAAGGATTAATGGAACTTCGGACATTCCGTGTGCACGTGTTGTATCTATGCCTGTTCAGTCTAACTAACTGCCATGCCGATAGTACCGTTGATTGTGTGAATGGGGAAACAATGTATAACTTACCCATATAATGTTGTACATATAGCTAGCAGGGCTAGACTAACAATTATTCGTAAAAGGAATAGCCATATCAAAATCATTCACAACACGTGGACTGATTATAAAATATGATTTGGATCAGGGTTTATATCTACAGCAGACACACTCATTGGAAAGAAGTTTATATTTCATTCATAATATGACTTTAAATGGTAGAAACATGTAACACGAAGTCATATTTGACAGGACAGGACTACAAGATATGCAGTAATCAATTTCAACAAGTTGATTGACCAATGGGTCAAAGTTGGTTTTAGTGTTATAGACGTAAAATCACGCCGCAAATGCATCCAATTACACTGCAGTCTAATCCAATTCCACTGCAGTGGCGCGACTTTCAATTTCACTGCAGTGCAATTCATTCCGATGGAAAGCAATTGGGAAAGTAAATTATAAAACGGCTGGCTATATGATCTAGGCTTAAGATTTGATTGGACACGGGAGTTATAAATTGTCCCTCCCCATTCACCATCGGTCCCAATGCATACAAAAAATGTTTTTTTGGGTGGAGGTCGAAGGTCATTTGAGGTCAAACACTGAACACGTGGTTTTAGTGTTTGACCTCAAATGACCTTTGACCTCCACCAAAAAT
>JAODAI010014469.1:0-19222 GCA_027575025.1 Scotoplanes globosa | reverse complement strand
GTATTATATAGTATAATTATATATCATTTATCTGTATTATATTGAAAGGAAGAAATAAACTTGAAACTTGAAACTTATAAGCACCACAACTTATTAATTGTAAGTATAAACTCGACATCATACAGCGTTCTGTGATAGTAGTTTATATATATGCTAGTGTACTGTAGCTACGGTATTGCGCTAGTAGCGTTATTGTCTTGTCCACTTATTACGTCACATTTAAATTTTCTCGAAAACACACGAGCGTTTGCTGAAAAAGAATCGTTCTGAAGATACGTCCTAAAATAACTTTTATTGTTGTAGATCAAATAAGTTGAGGACTTTACTTGAAGTTTTCGTGATCTTGTGAGTGTATTGTAATAGTTAAATAGAAAATATTTTGTCGTTTTTCTATATCTTTAAGGTTAATATTGTTCTTTTTTAAGCAATCAGGGTATGGATTCATTGTCTGCCAGGATTTTCGAAGGTTACTCTTCTTATTTTCAAATAACTTAGAATAGTGAATTTATTTAGCTCCTCGTATAATAGTTGCAATTTTGTTTATATAAATAGTAAACTTCAATGTATTATCATTAGTAGGTTTGCTAATATATGTCTAACATAAAGGTCGTTTTGTATCAAAATTCCCTTTAATATCCATGGAGAGTTTGGGTTCATTCGCTTCCTCTTGTATATTTTTAATTGGCAATGGGTTGTATACATATCAGTTAAAATAGGAACGAATGCATTATATGCCTCATTAACATCAGTTGGTATTATGAAAAACAATCACAATTTACACGAGAAAACATTATCAATACGACCAAGTGCACTGACAATAAAATTCGCACATATCTGACTACTTGCATAGAGTAATGACAGGTGGACTCTTCGATATTGTTGAATTGACTCTGTATATGGCAGTGTTATTATCAACTTCGCGTCATATGACTCTATGATAAGAGTAAACATAATAATTACTAATTGACTCTTGCAATTTGACTCTTATAACTCAGCAACATAATATTTGACTTTGGTGCATTCAGCAAGTCACGAATAGGGCTCTTCAATGTAATTGTAACTGACTCTTTACAAGATTTGAATAGAGCTCTAAATAATTAACTGTCACTCCAAATAAAGAGTCACATAGCCATGTTGCCGAGAAGAGTCCACTGTACTCCATTTCAAATGTAGTCCAAGTTAGCCGTAATTCGACGCTACACAACTATCGACGAACTTGACAAGTGCACATCTTCAATAATCGAAGACCCATAATTACTTTAAAATTATCTCAATTACTTTGTGTCCAGGTAAGTTAACATATCCGGTGATTACAACGACCTTAAAGTAAAAACTGATACCAATACTATTAATACTATTGCTTATTAAAGTCAAATAAACATCCATTTTATTCAGATATGTATACGTTTGTAGCGGTAGTCATGTAGCTAGGCTTTCGCTTACAGTGTTGTATGTATACATAGGGTAATATAAACTATATGTTAAAATGGTGTAAACATATCTGACTATAAGTTATGTTTTCTTTAAAAAATCAATAGTTATGATGTTATGATATTGGTATCAGCTTTCACTTTACTATCTTTTAATCACCTCTTGAGTTATTGTAACCACCTGACACACAAATAATCGATGCAGTCTTCTGGTAATGATAGTTCAATGAATATTCAAGATGGCGACGCCAAGAGTTGTATGTCCAATAAGAAGAGTCCACTCGACCCCTTTTAAAGAGTCCAGCTTTCGTGAAACATCATAAAAAGTCAATTGACTTTTCAAAAGTAGTCCAGCTTTTTATCCGTGTAGTGAGTACCATAAAGAGTACACTGACTCATCAAAGGGTAAAATTGACTCATGTGTAGTACTTATTGCATGGATAGACGTTGAAATCATTTAAAGAAGTCAATTGGACTCTTTTTCGATTGTGTGTGTGTTGTAAAATTAGTGTCTCTCTTTTGAAGTAATATTTGTTATTGACATTATTTTTCACTTTGCGAGAATTGAAACACTTTCTGCAATAAATGGGGAGATGATCACTGATATCGGAAGTTATAATACCAGCTAATACCAATAATCGTAGCAGTACTTGGTGTAATTATTTTTGGTTGATCAATGAGTGCGACGATATATAATGAACATTTAAAAAGTATTTGGCTGTGTTATTATACCCGTATTGCAAAATATCAATATCAAAGTCTCCGAGGAGAAATAACTTTTCTCTTCTTTGGCAATTACATTTATTAATATTGATATGCTTTCCCAAAAAATAGACATTGCATAGTGTGGATGTCGGTATATGCCGATATTATTTTCTATTAAAATAAAGTACATTGGCAAGTTACGTCTTCTCTCAAAGGGTAGTCAATGCTTTTATGTGAAGGTAAAAAATAACACAACCACCGCGTTTATATTTTTTATTTATGTTGACAAACTTATAATCAGGAATTTATATCATATGTAATGGTGTATTATGATTAAGCCATGTGTCGTTTTAGCCAAGTCGTTTTAGCCAAGTTCAACGACATTTCAGTGGTGTTTTCGTCATTCTGTGCTTCAACTCAAAAGATGCTTACGTTGTTTCTTGTGGAGTATTGCTGCTGCTCAATAAGTGACAATATGTGTATATAAGCCCCATATCAAAGTTATGGAGTAAATAAAGCATTTGGGTATAAAATAAACCCAATAATTCACCTAAATCCTATGAATCAATTCCAAACATCATGAAGAATCTAGAAATAGGAAGAACTATGATTGTATTACATCCAAATTAATAAATTTAAATTTATGAAAATTGCCGCCAACTTTTGAAAATGCCTTATTAGCCTGTATGGTGCGCGTAGTGAACAGCGTGCATTTATGTATGTAATCCATATAGGCTACCGTTGCGGTAGACGATTCGAAGTTGCATGGCAGCTGAGTATACCTATGGCAAACTGAGTACAATACGTTAGAGATTTGTTTTCAACAGAAATTAATGAGCAGTTGACACCAACTTCAAATGATGATTTCTTGAAATTACTGTGTCAAATTGTCTACGTTGGTATTAACTTATTTTCCTGTATTTTCAAAATTATTTTGAAATGAGGGTGGACTATCCTTTTAACGGCATTATTCATATGGCACATTAAACAAATATTCACTACGTTGTCATTGAGACCTGTGCGTGGTAACATAATGCGGAAGCATAATTACTATAACATGCTAATGAACTAGCCTACATTTACATGGGCCTATGTTATGCCGTCTATCCTAGGCAGGCAAGATATTTTAACGTTGGACCGAAGTTTAACATAACATTAGGCCTACATAGACCTAACCTAGTATAGTACCTACGTGCATTGTCGATTAATTTCATTTTCGATACCTGCATTGACATGTACGGTATAATCGCGTATGACGCTCGTCCTGGGTAGTTTTTAATCATTTATAACGTAATTGCCGCCGCCGTACGTATATTGTGCATTATCGACAACACTTTCAACGCTATCTATACACCTACCAATCAGCTCATTAATTTACATCCGATGGGTCCAAGAATCACACCGAAACAAGAAAACACCCATACAAATATATTGTGAAAGGTTGTATTTAATATTTTTTTCATTTTTTTGCATTTTAGACGTGCAAGAAGTGTTAAGCTATTGACAATTAATACAACTATTATATATGTCCAGCCTCGCGGTTCTCGTTGCGAGCTGGGCCTGACATTGGGGCATACTACTAAAACACACATATATCGAATACCTTCAGTTGTGCTATTACCTATCCGCCTGTCCTAAATTTCATCAGCATGTGTAAACTGTAGGTCTATTAGTGTAAAAGTGTAACTTACCGAACCCGGTGTCAATAACAACTAGCAGCAAAATAATGTGTAACCACGAAGCGCGCTCAATTTCCATTGTCATGATTGTAGAAATTATTTTACGGAAAAATGTAATCCAATGGTCTAGAGAACCATGTCAAGATTGCCAGTGTTTATCGTCGTTGCTTCTTCTTCGACTTCACGAAATAACTTTTCTTCAAAAAGTTGTTATGACAAGAATGGACTTCACTGAATTTATGAAACAGTTTTCAAAATGTATTCTGCCAATAATTGTTCACAATCTAATATTTTTTATCGTAGGTTTAACGTTAGGCGTATGCCTAACAAACATATCCTGGAAACTGTGACTGTTGACCCAGCTGAAGTTTGTTCCTTGTTTCTTATTCCTTATTCGAGGCGGTGTGGTTAATAATAAATAAAACTATACGGTCGCGGACGGTGTGTGCGGTGTGCGCAGAGTCAGCATAGTCAATTGTCTTGATTGGCTGTTCCCGATTGGTACGTATTGTTATATGCGAACTATTATGTAAATGACCATTGGGGGCCACCATATACAATAATGCCATCCGGTAAATTCCAGAGAGTATTCCACTTTTCAAATTGTGTTTGTTTGATGTTAAATCTCATACGATATAGCGCCATGCGTGGTTATTCAACAATATGGAACGCTAAAGGGACAGGACTAGGTCTGCTACAACACAACATAGGAAAATCTTTAAAAGCAAACAAATCAATCAACACCTGAAAATCCGGATCTTCAAAGCTCTCCTATATAATATTTTCCTATATAGCAGCGAAGTGTGGGGGCTAACACAATCACAAGAAGAAAAAATAGACAAATTCCAAAGGAGACTTTTAGGATAAATTGTAAACATCAAATGGAACAATAATAACTGGATCACATACGAAGAGCTCTATACCACAATCAATCATATGACACGGCTAGATGACACCACACCAGCAATGATCGCCCTGAAAGAAGCGTTGCGTCCAGCAAAAAAAAAGTGATTCGCAAACAATTAAGAGATCTGAACATCCATAGCTTTCACGATGCAATCAATCTTGTGCAAGATCGTGACAGTTGGATGATAATTATCAAAGAGCATGTCGCTTAGATGAGACTCAACATACTAGTCATATTACTACTAGGTATATGATAGTATGAGGTCTGGCAAGTCAACAATAGGCCGTACGGCTCATCGAGTCTGTGATTTATCACATATCTGCTCACAGTAATCTATATCATTACTGACCATAGCGAAAGCTGAGTGCCGACCTGTTTGTTTTTGTTTTGATAGCAATGTACCTGAGCGCTACAGTTTTTACACTGCGATTTTTACAAAACAAAATAATTACATAGATTGAATTTTCCTAAGGGAAATTTGACATATCTTCCATAAATAAAATTTAATTTATGTTTTCATTCATGGAACACTCCTGGGATGTATATTGAAATGTCTATCCCCATTTTTTTTACATGACTATATCGCAATCCAAAATACATTTTTCCAACGGTGGGCGTCTTATCCCAATGTACAGGATAGGCGTCTTACCCCACATAGTTAGCGTTATGTGGACCAAAATCTAGCCACTGTGTCAATAAGCCATATAAGGTACCAGGAGCGGCGTCTATGAAGCTCTTCAAAGATGGTTCACAAACTGTTACCAGCCCCGTCAAAGGTAGTACCATATGACGTCATTTTAATATTTATTTTCCATTGTTATGCGGTAGACCCCTTTTAAGTAATACATTATTGTAGCTAGATACCCTGAAAATCACATTTTCACTAACAAAAAATCCCCCTGATTTTAACCCCCACAAACTTTTGAACAGGGAAGGGACATTTACCCCTGATTTAAATTCATAGTGACAACACTGCTTCAGAGATGGAAAGCGCTATATAAAAGAGTAATATTATTATATTCACCATTTTTAAAAATAATGTTATAAATGTTTACACTAAATATTGGTATACACTGTACACAGTAGGGAGGCTACTATATGTGCCAAACTATAGTAAAGGGAAAACACTATGTAATGAATCTAAGCCTGTATACCATGCATACCGTGTTGTGAAGGCATATTATAAACTGCCATTTCCTTCCTTGATCCATTTTTCCTACTATATTATGGTAAGCAAGACGACTCAATCCTATGCTATAAATTACTGCAGGAACCAGAAAATGAAATACAACCTCATCTGTTCAATATTACTTATGAAAAATTCAAATAGGTCAGGATACTGTACCAATTTATTTTTCATTCAGCATTAACCCTTTACCAGCCAATTACTAAACACTTGAGTGTTTGACCAAATACTGAGATCACCTCGTGGATCTGAATCAGTCACACATACACACCATAGACTACTGTACTACGCAGAGTTCAATTTAGAATTGGCAAATTGTGATAACTTTAATCCTTTCCTGAATAAATAAATATAGGCATATGTTCACATATTATATTCTCAGTTTACTATATACTCTTCACAGCCAGATACGTAATATGTATTAGGACATAATTATGGTACCTCCTATATGTCTGTACATAGCCCCAGCATATATATATGTTTGTCAATAGAAACATTTTCCTAATTATAAGTGGTGCAATATAACATTTACAATGACACAAGTTTACACATACACAAATTAGTCCAAATAAACATGTAACCTTTTTACCATCAACACTTTCGACGTGACACATTCTTGACAGACCTCCCTCGGTGAGCGCATTACACTTGTTAAACGTATGCTTAAAACAATCTAAGATTATACGTTTTATCCTATAAGTAATGGAATGGATCATATTTTACATATATTTTACCGATTTGATGTAGCGTATTATTGATAAAAAGGGTTATTAATCCCGGAGCTAAGTCTCAAAAGAGGCCTAGTTTTTTAGTTCGTTTCACCCCAAAGGTGGGAAAGTTTTAACACTTCTATCTTGTAGAGCAAAGTCTCATGAACATTTGAGGATGGGTATGGAGCCTGGATTTATCAGGAAAGTGCTAAAAATGAAAGAATCCTGGATGTACCTCTTAATATTTATTGTCCAAATATGAGGCAATGCCCAATAATCAATGTATTACAATAAATTAAATTGACAAAATGCAATAAACTATGTCTCACTATATGTGAAATACATAAAAAACATGTCTGTATTTTGAAAAATGGAGAATGTTAAGTATATAATCCTGCACATATGGAAGTATAGTTGATTTGACCGAAAATGTATCCCCAAACTCCTTGAGTTTTGCATATTAATTATTGTATATAATTCCATGTACATTCACAAATTATCAACTGATTAATAAATGTTATCAGTATACACCAACCTTTCCACAATATTCATGGCAAAATTAAATATGTATATATTCTAAATATAGCTAGGATGATCTGTAGGGAAAAACCTTACCGCCATCCTATACTCAATATTTTCCGATATAATACAATAACCTTTTTATTTTGTTTATCACAATATATCTTTAGAAATAATATTAATAACTTTTTACAGCCAAATGATAATATATGTCAAATTTAAATAGGCTCTATCACACAATTTATGAAGTATAGTATGTACCATAAGGCGCCCTCTTTGTATTTGTTCAATATTTTTGTGATTAAAACTGTTATTTGCCACAGTTAATGAGTTGTTTGTGTTATTGGTTCTATGCAGGTATTTGCTGATGTAACATTACCAAATATATTGATGTAATTAGATGTTCTAGAGAAAAGGTGAAGAGCTGAGTTAGGGTGATCAAGGATTAATTGATTGACGTTCAAATAGTATTACCTTTTTACCTTAACTTTGTTGTATATACATTATACCACTGAGTTAGACACCAAATTTTACATTCATCAACTCAGCATCAATGGTGATGAGGAGTCTTTCTAGTAATATTGGATAGGGTACAATCGATAGGGAAGGAAGCGAGTTGGTGGAGTTATGTCTTCGCAATGGCATGGATGTGGCTGGTTCTTTTTTCATAAAGAGAGCCAATCATACAATTACGTACATGAGTGTGTTACACAAAACCGAGTTGGATATGCTATAAGAAATGGACACTTTGGCGGGTAATGGATTACATGGCCATTGCCGGGAAGCATGTCACCCAGCAGCATAAGCCATTCTTTTTGTAATTCGTTTATAGAAGAGGAATGTGATGAGAGAAGTAGGCCAAACAGTTATTAAATGGTGGCTATGCAAGGATTACGTGGCTGGAGAATACATATAAAGGGTGTCACGCCACTTCGATGAGCTACAGGAGCAGGTAGGAAGTGTAGAGGATGTATATAAAATGTTAAAGTAGCGTTTATAGGTGTGTAAAGCAGATTTGTGGGTAGACATCTGGAAAACGTGGGGAATCGTGGAAGAAAAGTCAACTGGGGTGGACGAGGAAAGTAGAGTGGTCGTTTGAAATAAACTAAAACAGAGCAGTGATATGGGTTGTATTCTGATTTATAATTGCGGTGTATGTGTGGGCAGAACAAGAGGGCAGCCACGAGGGACGTAGAGAGGGCAAGGGAACACATGGAATATTTCAAATAGGCATCTGGATGATGATGATGGGGGGAAGAAACGTATATTTAAATGATACGAGATATGAAGGAATAGTGCTACAATGTTAAGGGACGCATGGTGGTAAAGGAGCATGATGGAATGTTGGTCACTAGTAAGGAAGGGTTAATTAATGTCTAGCGGACTTAATTCATAGATATGTACAAATACTGAGCTAATCTGGATTTACCCAGTGCAGTGAGGAGGGAAATTAATGGTGGATGCAATTTCGGATTTAGAAGTGAATTGGGCACTGAGACGGATAATGAAGGATAAGGCTGCAGATATGAATGGAGCGCAGATGATTTTTTTTGCTATTACAGGGAGGTGTGAGTTAACTTAAGTGCATGGCTATGGAGATTGCTGAATGTGTGTTTGAGGGAGGGTACTATACCAGGAGGGTGGCATCCTGTGCTGATTGTGTATATTTGGAAACATAAATGCGATGTTTACAATCAGGGATATCATATTATTATGACAGGTTTTTAAGTTATTGAAAAGGATTTTGGATACAAGTATTGGTTCAAGAGTAGAATCGGAGATTGGAGAGGAGCAGCAGGGTTTCGGAGGGGAAGAGTAACAAGTGATGGTATGTTCTCACTTAGGCAGTTAATAGCGAAGAAGCTGGGAGTCAAAGAGAGTGTAGTACTGGGGTTTGTATATCTGAATAGGCCTATATTGTATTTTATATATGATAATATATACCCATGAAATTAGTCACGGCTACATTGTGGTGGATGGGCATCCCTATAACATGGAAATTAGGATGGTGGATGGTCTTCATGAAGGTTCCAAGTGTTTGGTTTGATTGGTTCGATGATGTCAGAAGAGTTGGGTGTAAATATTGGACTCATACAGGACTGTGCTCTAAGTCCATTTATTTTCATAATGGTGAATGAAATGAATAGCAGGAAAGTCAGTCCTACAAAGAGCGTCCTGCAAAATCTGATGTATACCGATGATCCAGTAAACATGGAAAGCAAGCAGGATTTGCAGGATGTTTTGGTAGCGTGGTAGCATTTATTTGAGAGACATATGTTCCACATGAGTCTGGATACGGCATATGTCTTGTCAGTAGGCCCACACCGTCCTGAACATACGGGTAGTTTGAATTACATAGGGTGTGGTTTCTGGATAAGGGCGCTATGATGTGGAGGTACCCAAAAGGACACAATATGGGTCTATGGCCTAGATAATTGTAGAGTAGTTTATGACATATATGCATATTTCAAAGAAATTAAAATGGAATGTCTTGGCCACATGTGTTATCATATGCATGTATATAAAGGCTGCTAATACTGCCTTTGTCTAGCGCACAATAACGATTCGCCGCTGTATTGTGATTATTACAGAGATTATTACCCCTGATCAAATACTAGGTAACCCATTAATTATGGGTGAGGAACTGAGACAAGGGAACAATTGGGTGAACGTTGAAGTCGAAAGTGTCTTGATCTAGGACACAGCAACAAGCGAAGATACAAACATGTAATCAGAAAATGACAAGAAACGCATGACTTTAACTCAAAATCCGTGGATAGAAGTCTGATGACCATAACACTCGGCCACCACACCAACTCCACGATACAATATAAGTGAGCTGGTCTACGTTTGCCAACTGGTTCTCAAATAAAAACTCCTTTATTTACCAGACTGTCCTTTCTTTGCAGAGACCCAAAATTATACAGTTCCTCCTTAATATCATTTTGACGTCGGATAGATATAATCTAATCTTTTAATAGCACATATTCAGTTAGGGACATATAGACTAATATGTCAATAACCACAACGATATTATATTAAAGAACATAAGTGAAGCAAAAAGTACTTTTTCCGTTGAATACAATGGTTAGGTCAAAAACAACAATCTCTAAAAGCTTAAGTTGAACATCTGACAATAAATAATATAATTTATCTATTAATTTTGTCAATTTCTTTATCTTTCTAGCTTACCGTATAATTATTATCTCTGGAGACGTCAGGCGTATAACATCAGTATCACAGTAACATTGTAATGTTCAACTAATATTGCCATACAAAGTCAATAGGAAAGTCTCTAAAACAATCAGTCAATATGTAGTATTATTACCGGCGTTTCTTTCCAATCGAAATAAATAAACATTATTATGTGTACATTTTAGGTAATAATTTTACGAGTTGTTATAACAACTAAATATTGAGATGATCTATGATCTATGATCTATGATCGCCTGGGTTGTGGTCTGTACAGTATAATCCACTGCCACACTATGTGTACGTATATGAAGCCAATACGTTTCCACATTACTTCTATGTATTCAACATTGTAAAAAGTTTGAGGAACTTTTATCACAATCACTTGCCTGACCTATATTAGATTGTATCGCCTATTAAAATCGCCTATTAAAATGTTTTACTTTTTCAATTCCGTAGTCTCCGCCTCAAGTGTCTGACATATTTCTAAATATTTTGTTATTGCCATCAGAAAACAAAATGTAGTTGATCCCACGCCTGACGGTTGCACACTGGTGAGAACGGAGGAAAAATAAGGGGAAAAATAAAATAAGGGGAAAACTTGAAATTAAATAGAAAGACTAGCATTTGAAGACCATTCTATAACATAAATTATTCCAAGGGTACAAAACAATAGTTTTAACTTATTTTAGATGATTTATCAGGTTAAATAAGGTGAATGATGGGAATAGGGGGGAATATAAAGGGAACACGAGGGGTAGAACAATAACCAACTAATGGAATGACCGGCTTTTCATAGCAATATAGTTATCAGTTGCTCCAGAGTGACATAAATGTAGTCCGTACATGTTTCATCTCTCTCTACCTCCTGAATCCCTATCAAGGGATGAGGAAGAATACACTAACTAACTGCCGCGTCATTGGCAAACACTCTCCTCCTCCCTCTATTCATGTCCATAACCCTCCAATCGCCATTTCTTCCAGCCCCCCCTAAAATCCCTCTCAACACAGTCCTTCCACCTCAAACGAGGCCTCGCCCCACCCCTTCTACCAACTTCCTCGTGCGAGAACGCCATCTTTGGAAGTCGTACCACATTCCCAGCCCACCTCATTATATCCCTAACCAGTCCCTTTGTCAGACTTCTAGTCATATGATTTTTAAATGTCAATTAGGCGATAATAGGGGGATATAGGGGGACATATAAAGGGGATATTAACATTCAATATAAATAACAACTTCTACACAGTAATAGAGTTTATGAGTTCCAAAATGACTAAATATTGTTTTACTTATTTCGGTTATTTAGGGAGAAATAAGGGAAAGGGCAATGGGGAAATAAGGTGAAATCAAATGAAAATAAAAAGCATATGTACGTCTGGGTTTCTACACATGAGTTGTTCCAAAATGACAGAATGTAGTTGTTACTTATTTCAGCTATTTCTTAGGAATAAATAAGAGGAAAGGGAAATAAAGATAAACCACTTACGATCCATGCAGTTACTATCTATACTAATAAAACTGCATTGGTACTCCGCTAAATATCTTCATTACCATACGTTAGTATAATGATAATGCTATAAATAACATACGTTGAATAATGCACGGAAAGGTAATATCTAAATTTAGTGTACAGTATGCATACTTACCAAAGTAGCGGTAATGGTATTTAACTATGACTTGACTTCGAACAATTTTGAACATTTGCGGATAAAAATCTTCAGAATTACAGCTTACAATATATGAAGATGTTCTCTCAACTACACCAAATAATAATTTCCCATATCGAACTATATTATTATATCAAAACAATTCACATTAGACATCGAAATAATTCAATTGCAGAACAAAAAACAATTGACCAACACGATATACATGAACTCTAAGCCGTCATCGGTCGCAATTTGGGCCACATCCCAAACCACTGCTTTCACGGGATATATACTTCATATAGCAGACATAAGATTAATGAAATCACACATATTAAACATATAATTTGAATGAGTACCCTTCAAAAAGATTGAGATGAACCATGAACAGTTAAGATGAACCATGTTGCAATGGCAACTTAATTGTGTTAGTGCTATGGACGGAACGACTATAATTACGTTTTTTTGTTATATTTTACAAAACTTTGAATTAATATTATTAAATGTAATTGAAGTGTATTTGATTTAAGGTTCCTTACCTCTTTTTACGAACAAAAATCAATACAGGAAATATATGGCACTTTGGGTTGCTTGATTCTGAAATGGTTTATGTACTTATCAACATGCGACACCTAGCATTGCCATAATCTTATCTTGATAGTACACCATTGCTGATTACAAACATTGTTTGTTATATATTTCGGCAATAACTTTCTAAAATAATCTGTATATAGCTCATCCATCTAAAGTATCTTAATACCACCTAGGGTTGGGATTAGTTTAGGGATGGATAAGCCCTAGAGTGAAACACGTATTTCCGAAAGCATAGTGTAGGCTCCCTCTCCTAGACTAGCTATAAGTTAAGCCATAATGTTTCAAGATGACTATTATAACGGTCCCATCAATCTATTGTCATGTTGCCTGAAAAGTAAAATTATCTAGCCCATGCCTAGCATGCTCTGGTCTATGTCATAGTAGCATATCATGCTAGACTTGAGTGTCACTATAACTGTCAGTATGACTTCATGTAAAACAGTATGTTATATAAGTACTGATATACATATCGTACTACCACTAATACTATTACTACTACTAGTAGTAGTAGGCCACATCGCCAACCTAGATAGTATGCATTTCCGTCAATAAAAAGGGCAACATACTTCATTCATAACAATTAAGTCAAAACTATGTAGTACTCAAAACTGTTGGCCCACACGCGCGTCCGAGGTATTTTAATAGAGAAATAAAGAAAAATATGTCCATATTTTTAGGACATTGTACAAATACTGTAGCCAATTAATGTACAATTGCTAAATTGGTCATCCTTTTTATTTCAACTAATCACAAAACGTGTTATCGGTAAAATGTCTACCTATGTTTCGTACTAGGCCTAACCTAATCTAGGCTACATACAGCCGACACACACAGGCTAGTCTACAGCCAAATATGTTTTTAATTTTACGGCTGTCATGGAGTCGACAAAAACAATTAACTTATTATGTTATGCCCACCACCGATCCACCGGACACCAATAATAAAGTCGGAAATAAGTTTGTCCCTTTCAAAGAACATACATGGACGAAATTTCTACAATTTTCTGTGAAGTGGAACCAATTATTTCCGAATGGTCTGGAAAAATATGTTGTGATCAAATCGCTAAATAGGCTAGGCCTACGTTAGGCCTAACGTTATAATTTAGGGCCTAGGCCCCCTAGACGCAGTTAATGATGAGACACCACAACCTAGCATTGATGACAGTAATGTCGAATATGGCTACCAACTTGAATGCTACAGCCTGGCGATTCTGTGGCATTCAAAAGGTCACCAGAACGGCGAAGGCCAGTGCCAAATAGCTTGTTATTGTTAATACACCAAGTAATTTTCACATTAATTGTAATGGCTTAGCCTGGTGAAAGGCAATTGGTGCCACCATGCTATTAGTAGTACATGTCACCCGGCATAGACTAGGCTAGGCCTAACTTATTAAAGTCTAACTTACCTTGAATTTACCTTGAATTTTATCTGGGTAGAAAGCAAAGACTTCTAAAAAAACCATTTCCTTGCAAGGTATTTCACGATATGGTTCTTGACCATATTAACAGAGGTGGCTTTTACTGTGCCGTCAGCGAGACTATTCCAGGCTTCCTCCACAAGTTATAAATATATTTGATTGATTAGTATCTGGACCAGCTATATATTCCACTGTAGTCGCAGTCAACCTGTATGGGAATTTTGACTGCGACTTCATGGGCTGGAGTCGCAGTCAGATCTAGACTTAGTAATACTAGCGGAGGGCACCTGAATAACGAATATACATTAGCCTATGTAATGAACTTCATTCATGTTGGCAAGTTAGGTATTGATTAGTATCTGGACCAGCTATATTCCAGCTCACATGTCACGTAGTGCACACCAAAATGTGTTGGTTTGAACAACAATGAGACGATTACTTCATTGATCGTTTGACCGCGACTCCGACTCCACATGGAGTCGCAGAGATAGTCAGAAATGTGCGTGGTATTCTATAGTTGTACCCACTGATGGTGCTAACTACGAAATTGATCTAACGTACACTGATGGCACCAACGGCAAACGACGTCAGTTGATATTTGTCGGAAGGACTATAGAAATATGTTGTCTTTTCGCTTATGTTCAGCGTTCCAGATTGGAGCAAACAATTAAGTGACATTTCATGCAAATATCTTTCGCATATTAAATTTTACGGCATTGAATTTATACTTTATAATTATGTTGCCTTCTCACTTTTTATTCAGGGTGTGCGATTGGAGCATTATCAATTGATCCTTGATAACATAACAATTCCAAGGAAGGTTACAAATGAGCCGTTAAACACAATCGACAGTACAATATTTTTTATTAATTTTGAGCGGGAAGAGACCAACGTTTTACGTTTCATATCCTCAGGCTAAGTTAAGGTCCAGTGTGGAAAGAATTATATATCATACAAAGATCTTTTCCGTAATAAATGTTACGGCAATGAATTTAGACTTTAAAATTATGTTGCCTTCTCACTTGTTGTTCGGCGTGCGAGATTGGAGCATGATCAAACGATCCTCGACAACCGAACAATTTCAAGGATGGTAACAAAAACAGGGAAGTTACAAATGACCTGTTAAAAACAATAATAGAATATATGCAGTCACCCCGGCGTATGTGTGTGTGAGCGTGCGTGTGTGACACTTGACCGTGAATACGACAACTCAATAACCGTTAGTCGGATTTAATTGATATTCAGTATAGGGGTACTCCATATAGGAAGCCTATTTTGTGCTAATGATATCTCACAAAATAATTAGTGGGTAGGGCCTATTGCAAAAATATCAAGAAATAGCTTGTAAACACGGTATCTCAATATGTTAGATTAAGTTGACATTTGATACATGTATGGCATGCCGATCGATTAGGAAGCCAGGATTTTATTGTGAGGGGGGGGGGCAAAGTATTTTTTTGTCCCCATGTTACCATCTATGCGGAGCGCCAATTCATTTGGCGCGGAGCGTACATAACATTTTTTGGTAAATCAAATGACCTTAGATGAAAAATAGTGATAGTCTTTTCACCTATTTAGCTATATAATTCAAAGTGGCAAAGTACCATCTTGAAAATTGAATTTGACTATTGGCCGTAGGACCAATTTCAACATAGAAACGTGTGTTAATTAAGACTTATCTGACAGGGAAGAGTGCCCGCGTTGGGGAAGGTAACTTCTGTCGGAGAAATCATAGATGGCAACTTCCTCACCTCGCCGGATGTTTTGTACCAATGTGAGGAAATTATGAACATGTTTAATCCATAAGCCCTTCATGATGTGTGTATGATATTTTTGGTTTATATTGTGCGACCCTACTGATCGTGTGCCACCCCCGGAGTTGCATTGTTCTAGTTTCAATGAGCATCCATACAGCACACATGTCATAGCTACCCATTTATACCTTAGCTATGGCGAAAGCAACGGCGGTGTCGGGGTCTGCACGAAGGGCGACGTTCCTCGACAGCGGGGGCGGGGGCTCTTTCTATCGTTTTTCATAAATGGCATACAGCCTATTACATTTTTCCCCAAAATCCATATGCGCGATTGTAAAGATTTTGCCTTAATAAAAGGTCAATATCACAAATATAAGCAGTATTTCAGACCGCGTCGATGGATTCAATAATTCTTCTCCGATGGAAGGGTCGGTACCCCCCCCCCCCTTACCCCCAATGTCACTGGCGCCGTCGTTGCATTATGAATTGTTTAGGTATGTTTGTCTCATTTTGAAATACGCGCTATGCATAACCAGCTTGTTTCGTCACGTGCACGTCGCGCTGTGAGTAGCCTAACTGAAACTTGGCACGGAACCAAGATATTATCAGGCATGTACATGTGTGTACATCCATGGACAGGTGTTCATTTCGGATATGGATATTCGTTTTTAGAATATTTAGTTTTCATTGGATAAAGCCATAGATACAACTATGGTAGTTAAGTTCAGTTAAGTTAAGTAAGAAAGGATCAGTAAGGACAATGTCCTCACAATATGATCCTGAACCTCCCTCACCCAGTGGACAATCTAAATCCGACCACAGTCACCAACATACTTATCAAGACCATTCGTAAAGGCATTGACACTATCAACATGAACCAACGTCTCCGGCAAGCTATTCCACTCATCAACAACTAAAAATTCAAAAGAAGCCAATGGTTAGAGAGGCTATATTATTATCGGTTTGACTATCAACATTCCGCTGTGATACGTCATATTGTTATTGAGATATAGCAGTTTTAAAATAGCGGGTAAACCTACAATGCGTGAAAACAGCCAATTTTAAACGAAAAAATGCCATATGTACGATATTCTCAGAAGTATATCAATTTAATTTGTTTGCGTAGAGGACACATTTATCTTTTTTTAAGATCATTTCCGCATGAATTGGTTGAATTAATAGCAGAGTTTTTGAAGATATACTGAGCACCTGCTAGTTGGCCATTGATTTCAGTGTGTAAAATAATTGAACGCGTACGCGTACGTTTAGGAAAACATGCGTCAAATTACTATGCTTATGAGACACAACAATTCGTAATGGGCGGAGAAGGGTCGCCCATCCTGTAGCATTTACTTTTCAGTTATAATATGCTCACGTTTTCTCCCCATTTTATTTTTTTCACCTTCCTAATCGTCCCCAAAATGTATGTGGGGGCACTCTCCCCCCCCCCATTGGCTACGCTACGCCACTGTAGGAAGCATATTGACTTTGACGATGATACCTCGCATATTACTTATATTTATGTTATTGATGTTAATGTTATATTCTTAAAAGTAGGTAACCAATAAGTTTGTATCCGGTGAGTCCAATGCAGCATGACAATGTTTGGATGATGATTCTTTCAGAAGAGCCTCAGTGATTAAGGTTTATTGCATTGAAATTCCAGCCTATTAATGTGCATGTGAATTTTAATTTGTGCACATTATGTCTGAAGTTTGGAGGGCAATAGATCATGACACCGTAATTCCACTACATTATACTGTTCAGCACTGTGATGTGACGATTAATGGTAGCATCAAAAGAGTGTGATTATTGATCATAATATCACAAGAAAGTTTGTTAAATTTTGTTATTTACCTTTTAACACAATGTTTATATTAAGGCTGTTCATAATTACAACTAATCCATGATGCTTTAAAAGCTTAAATGTTGCAATGGTTATGCTGTTGTTTATACTTTATTTATTTACATTAATACAACACTTTCCAATATGAATACTTCATTATGCACTTATATAATGGACTAATACAAATATGTGTACTTTGATGATGCTAACATGATTTGGGGGACGAATAGCTAAAAAATTACTATACCGAAAGAGGGACAAAATAATGATGCTAAACAACACATATACAAGTAATTATAAAACCTCAACTGTTACAAACTGAGTTGCTAAACAGTACTTGTAGGCGTCAAAGAACCGGGTAGTTCCGGCGACACCCTCCATAATGGACTAATACAAATATGTTTACTTTTGATGATGTTAAACATGATTTGGGGGACCTATATCTAAATTAATTTCTATACCGAGAGAGAGAGAAAATAATAATGCCAAACAACACATAAAAAACTAATATGTTTTGTTTTATTATTAAACCTCAACTGTTACAAAATGAGTTGTTAAACAGTTCTTGCAGGCGACAAAGAGCCGGGTAGTTCCGGTGATACCCTCCATAATGGATTAATACAAATATGTTTACTTTTGAAGATATTAAACATGATTTGGGGGACCTATTGCTAAAACAATTAATATACCGAGAGAGGGACAAAATAATAATGCCAAACAACACATAAAAGACTAACGTGTTGTGTTTCATTATTAAACCTCAACTATTACAAAATGAGTTGTTAAACAGTTCGTGTAGGCGACAAAGAGCCGGGTAGTTCCGCTGACACCCTCCACAATGGACTAATACAAATATGTTTACTTTTGATGAATGTTAAACATGATTTTGGGGACCTATAGCTAAATCAATTTCTATACCGAGAGAGGGACAAAATAATAATGCCAAACAACGCCTAAAAAACGAATGTGTTGTATTTTATTATTAAACCTCAACTGTTACAAAATAGTAAACAGTAAATTCTACTTTTTCCCAAGAAAGTGAGCTACTTTTCCCCAAGATAGTGAACTCTTTTCCCAAAAAGGTAAACTACTTTTCCCCAAAAGTGTGATATTTTTCAAAAAATAGTGACATACTTTTCCCCAGAAAGTGAGCTACATTACCCAAAGAGTTTTACACTCCAAAGTGCTACTTTTACAAAAATATCTACTTCTTCAATTTTTTCAGTAGATAATAGTCTACCATATTTAGATTCCTTATAAACTTATCATCCAAGCCCATAAAAATTAATTTCTACCACAATTTTGAAAATATGCAATTTTGAACAAAAATAACTCCAAAATTGATATTTTTACCACAAAATATTTAATTTTTAATTTTTTCAGTGCCATAGTTGGATTCACCATAAAATTATGATCCGAACCCATATGAAAATTAATTTCCACCACAAATTTAGAAAAAGTGCACTTTTGAACAAAATCACCCTCAAAATGACCACTTTTACCACAAAATATCATGTTGTTTTTTCAGTGCCATATTTGGATTCCTCATAAAATTATATTCCAAACTCTTATAAAAGTTACTAGCTACTCCAATTTTGAAAACTATCCTGTGGAATAACCCATGTTTGTATGCAAC
>JAODAI010014358.1:0-12894 GCA_027575025.1 Scotoplanes globosa | reverse complement strand
TAATTATATACTATACAATTGTACCACCTTTTATTCACGCATATGAGAAAATAAATTTGAATTGAATTGAATTGAATAATTCACAATTGTTTGCGAATAACCAGAAATGAACCTGGTAGGATTCGAATCCGGGCCTCCTTGTTGCAAGTCGATCACTCTACCGCTGAGCCAGCTCACCTCAGAATACCAACATAATATTCCATCCGTAGAAGAGACAAGAAAAGTGGAATTTATTATTGATATTTCAGAAGTCCAGCCCAATAAAATTTAAAATATTTATAAACCGGTATAATGACTAAAACACAGCACGGTGTCATGAAGTCACCCCCCGGCCACTTCACGGCTCCGTGGAAAGCTCTACATACCGACGCCAATTCAACCGGGACAATCCCTTCCGAACAAAATGGCCTGGACCATATTACCCCCGTTCAATTCCTCCAAACAGCCACATATAAAGCTTCACGATTAACCCTGCCCGAACCTCATGTCGCCGCCGCACCAATAGCTTGCACCTCCAGCCCTCCTAAAATCCCTCTCCACACAGTCCTTCCATCTCAAACGAGGTCTACCCCCCTTCTACCGACCTCCATATGTGACATCGCCATTTTGGGGAGTAGCCCTTCGTCCATACGATCTACATATCCAGCCGTCATAGTACGCCTCATTATTACCCTCTCTGTAAGACTCATATTCGTCCCAATCTACTCCCGAATACCCGCCAACCTTCCCCTATCCACCCGCTTAACCCCAGCAATCTTCCTCGTCCGATTATTTTCGCATATTTGGAGTCTCTGTTGTTGAGCCCCTGGCAGGGCCACTATCTCGAGACGGTAAATACATGCAGAGATTACATGTATCCAATACATTCCCTTCCCCAACCCCATAACTCATTCTCTGCACCATATACGCAAAACTATCCGAGGGGAATTATTTCTGGGGATAGACGATCTGATGGGGAGGTGTGCATAAGGATTCATTCGGGGGATCTGGCCTCGAGAAATCTAAAGGGGGTTATGTCAGATAGACATATTTCTAAGAAATTAAAAAAGAAGGTATTCGGTACATATATGTTATCCCTGCTACATAAGAGTCGTAAAGTTTTTCCCCATTTCATAATTGATACGCACGCCACTACGTCACATGACTCGGAGTATTATACATACCACAATACCTTATAATAAATCATGCCAGACAGTGGCGGATTCAGGACGTTTAGAAAGCGGGGTAGGGGCGCCCAACACATTTTTGTAATGGAATTATCGGTGAATAGTGTAACGTCTATGCAAGAAAGTGAAAAATAGGGGGAGCGGGCGCCCCCTGCGCCTCCTGGATCCGCGCCTGCCAGAGGTCAGTTAAAATCAGATTCAAAGTATGGTTGAACTCAGTTTAGTACCCTCTGATTTTTTCCTTTGTCGAGGATCACTGGATTGTTGACCATGCTACAGACCCCTAAGCTGAATATGAAACGATAAGGCAACATGCATGTATCAAATTATTAAATGATTTGGTATGACCCGACCTCCAGGGTCTCGAATCCAAGCGGTCACGGAACCAGTATTTGGTATCCCGGCTTGCAGGCGGATTCTCTAACCATTGCGCCACGCTAGCCGGTATACGACATACCTCACTGTACTGCTTGCAAACGACGCTGAACTATATCGGAGACTGTACCCAGGAAATAATTCCGGTTGAAACCAGTTCCAATTGGATTCAACTAGTTTCACCATAATAGGTTTCGATCTTTTACCGCATTTCTACTTGGAACCAGTTGTAACCCGATTCAAAAGTTAACACATATATAACTGGTTCGTTGCAAATCGTTGTAATTAGAACTAGTTGTTTTTTCAACTGTTTTTAACTGGAATTTTCCCCAGTGGTACTATTCATGCTTTTTATATTGATTTTTCTGTCCCTTTTCAGCAGAGCATTATAATTTTCTTCCTCTGCAACTCGAACGGCATAGTGGCAATCTGGGACATTTCGTTTGGCCTAGTAGAAATTGCATTCAGGTATTACTATAAATTTTGAAATGTTAGAACGTTCCACTTAGAAATATTTAATTTGACCCTCTAAAATAAAATTTTATCGGCCAATATTGACAAACTGTCGAACGCAGTGAAAAAACTTTGTAACAGTATATAATTTTAATTATGTTCGTCTCATGGTGTTGTCTGACCCATTAGCTCAGTTTATAGAGCGTTGTACTTATGTTCGCAAGGTCAGGAGATCGAATCCGGTGTGATGATTATATTCCAGTGGCTCTAACTATTATATCAAAGGCTTTGGGTGGCTCATATAACCACTGCGTTGAAAAGGGTCAGAAACATATTCATTCTTTCATTCATTTATGGAAGAATTGTGTGTTATCTTATGTTTTATTTCAATCAATATGCTCCCCAATGGTGTGTTGGACTGCGTTCCTCTTCAATCATTAATACTCTAGGACCAAATCGGTTCAAACTAATTTTATTAACGTGTTCCCAAGGTTGTGGAGCATGTTAACTCCATAATCTTATTTGGCTCCTTGTTGTCATTTTGTAATAGTGAAGTATACATCAATGTGCTGCTGTCAGACATGAACCAAATGTATTTGGCACTTTGTGAATTTGATTTATATAATAACGACTCACATTTATTGACTTCATGGGATTGCTTATGCAATTATCTATTGCGTAGCTATATCCGTCTGCCGGATAAGCGACAAATCAAAGTTTGAAAAAGCTATATGCCATATCACAGTTAACTGTTTTTTTTACCTTGGTTTAAAAAAATCCTCGACGTGGCTGGCAGAATGAAATTTATTTCCAAAACTTAACTCATGGTTATTATGGACCTACGTTTCAGTAACATACGTGTTTAAAAGTTAAATTTAACAGCAATTGACCACGATGAATCATTCACTAATATGATCGTAACATACATGATCGTGCTTCGCCGTCTTCCGTCAGTCCGTTGAAAACTATACTAGGTCAGCGATTGACCGCGAAGCTAAGGAGGGGGCGTCCCTCAACTCACTTGAACATAATTTCACTCCACATTGTAGAATTGTATTAACATAACGAAGTCGAACTTCAGCCCACTTTGTTAAAAATATTACATAGCAGCTTGCCTTCTGTGGAACTTTCAAGATCCAACAAATCTTCAGATCTAGTATAGTAGTACAGTAGTAGTACTGGGAATACGCGACCGCGATAATAATAATAATAATCGGCCTGTAAGGCTGATTTAATTTTACGACGCTAAGCGACCACCGAAGTGGGAGAAGTAAAGGTTATTAAAGCAAAAGTGTATTAAAAATCCTAACGAGCAGTAATGTGATATGAGTAAAGAACACAAGGCCACCCCACCTATTTATATACTATCTTCCAGTCAAATTTAGTTTTGTTATTAGGACTATTCGAGGCTGCTGCTCTTAAATTACGTATCCACTAAAAAATCAGTGCATTTATGCCAAAATATTACACAGTTTGACTTTTGGGTAAACTTAAATATAAAATTATTTTAAAAAAGAAAAATCTCCAACATTAACTTGAAGTTTGCAGCACTTTGGATTTAATAGGTATCTTTAAGTAAACACAACTTCCTATAGGTTTTATTCACAGATGGCATGGCACTTAAAATAAGACTGAACATTTTCTCGTTGGAGTCCCGCCAAACCCGTCAGGGAGAGCTTCGAGACGTCGCTCGTTTGGTCTTCGCCCTAAACAGTGAACTATTTGCGGTATATCGACGTATCACAAATATGCAGGCTCGTTAATGGGCATCAGAAAAATGCATCACATGTTACGTGACATGATATAGCATGAGAATAGAAATAACTAGATAAAAAAATGACAGATAAACATCATTGTTACATGCGTTTTGTTGGTAGATGCAAGGAAAACGGATATAAGCACCTCACTTTAAAAAAAAATATTGGGGAGTAGCCTCCAACCAGCAGGGGATCCATCCCGGGATACATTCGCCATGTCGATCCCACCATCAGAGGATTTTGTTAAATTCGTCGGGGATTATTTTTGCATAACATACATAGTATAGGCTTGTGCTAAATTGAAAAAGCTTGTTGTGAAAATATGTTTAGATCTTGCAATACAATTTACTGGTTGTTTAAAAAATAGCCCGACAGATTAATAAATTATCCAATAGTTTCAACAATTTGCAACATAATAAAATAATTTCTCCATAGCTTAAACAAATCCTGATAATGAGACATAATTCCCCGATAGTTTAAAAGAATCACGACAGTTTAACAAAATTCCGACACTAAGACATCCAGAGTGCGCTGGACCTCCCCCATCAAAATACAGTTCTCAAACAACGTGCCACGTAAACATTCCACCACAGCTTAAAAAATGCACGCGGGGCCGGACCTCACCGAAAAAATAAATAATATACGTAGGCCTACATGTGTATCATATTAATCAGTTCCCATATAGCTTAAAAATCATGTCATTTGTCTACATCAGTCAGAATATCATTACAAATGTAATCTACTTCGAAATATGACATTGCATTGTATCTCAACCATCTTAAATACAAAAAGCCGGCTAGGTCACCCCTCCCTCTCATACTTCCCAGACCAGTAGTCAATAACAAGTGATGATCAATAAACCACTCTTGAATATACTCGTCTGTTGTATATTATGAAATAATTATTTTAAATATTAGTATTGCATTCATTGGATATCTCATGATAATTATAATGATATGTTTAAAAACACGTTCTAATAAGACTCTGGGTGCCACTTCCTACGATCTAAGCAGTCTATTTTGGAGTAAATTTTCTGGTACGCTACGTGCCAGCATGTGGCGCTCCGCCTAGAAGATAAACAAACTAAAATATATTCCACCTAAAATTAGTTATCCACCGTCGGCTAAGCTACTCCCGCGAAGGAAAGCTGGTTTCACACCCTGCTTCAAACTTCATGATGACCACCACGCCTCTAGCGCTCGCGAATTAGGAATATTTTATTGCAAGCATTCAGGATAGCTATGTTTGTCGCTGCGAATTGCACAAGCTGGATGTGAGGGTTTCTATTTCTGTATGACACTGAACTAGACTCATAACTTGAGTATAATGTTCAGGAGGTTGGTGTGTGTGATGTATGATGTAATGGCAGGGTGCTAGTTCGTCTTGTGGATGCACTTACGGTACTGTAGCTCTCCAGCGGCAATCCCTGCTTCATAGTTCATTCCATGTCATTTACTGCTTGTTGGAAGAAGGGGTTCCTGGATTGTTCTGTATTTCATTAGTATAATTATAATTGTTTAGAGTATTTATGTCTATTTTGAAAAGTGAGGTATACTAGATTCAGCAGGAATAGCCGCATGATTGGTATCGGAACAAAATATGTTCAAAGGGGCAGCTCAGTTAAGGTAAATGATATACACGAGTTGTATTCATACATGCCAGGAAAACGCATAATAATACCTTACTTTTAAAAAAATCCCGGAGGAAAAATCGCTCGAATAATCTCAGAAAGTCCCCCCCCCCTAATTACATTTTCCCAGAGCCATCCACGTCTAATATATCCACTGCCAAGCATATACGGTATTCGTTATCCTTTCATTGGTTCACAAATGTGTTCTCTATATACAAATATTACAGTCACACAACGATTAAACCCATGCATATTTGTATAAACCTAATGGCAATGTGCCCAGAAAAGAACTTAAATTTTCAAGTGTTTGATAGCTTCAAAAGACCATTATTCAAAAGCACTGAAATCGCAAACCCACTGGACCCCTACAAGGGGCCATACGGTGAGCCCATTGACCCCGTGCAAGTTTCGCAATCGCTTCGCGATCACAACGAAACCTTCGGCATCGGAAGTGTGACATACTCTTCACAACGGATTGACGCCCATGCTTTGATATGGTGTGATCTCTAATCTAATCTAGAAAACTAATTAAATATTATAGGATTTATTTCAATTTGACCTTTTCCAGATTAATGTTGGCGTACGTTATATTATTATACCAATGTTATGGATTTTATTTAATATAATCTCAATATTATTTAGTGTAATACGATAATATTTTAATGAAATTAAGGCCACGCCCGTTTAAATTACACGCCACGATACAGTGAACAGCCAAGCACCGTCGCCCGATAATTCAGCACCTGTAGGTACTGAATAATTAAGCCCAAGTAGGTGCTGTTTAATTCAGCACCTATATCGTGCTAAACAATCATCACCTGTATGTGCTGAACTAGCACCTCACGTGCTAATTTGTGTCAGTACCCATTTATTAACACACCAGTTTTTAATGTGCCATTTAAGCCACCACAAACTTCAGACCAGAATAAATGCCTTCAAGTACAGATATTATCCTTACCTAGCACCATTATCGATTGGAACTCTCTTCCTGGATCAGTCAGAAACTCTCGGTTTGCCATCTTCAAATCTGCACTGAAACATTTTTACCTCTAAATTATTTTACAGCTGCTCGCATTTATATCACACACCAACACACACCAATACCTGCACACCAACGTTTCCTGTGTAGGAGCAACCTTTTAGGGTGGCTGCATACACCGGCGGATGCAGGATCCATGATTTTGCCACTTCGGAGGGGGGGGGATCAGATTATGACATTCTCATTTTTTACATAGTAAAATTGAATATATATATATATACCTTTGAGGGGAACGGGCATGGTGGTTGCATAGTATTTATCCAGACCCAGATCCAGAATGTGAGTGGTTATGACTGGATGGTCATGAAATGACTGATATGTTGGTCCATGTCTGATATAAAACTGTTATATATCTATTCAGCGCGCAGGGTCAAAGGAAAAATTCCGAAATTCCACCAATGTTCTCTTCCAACATTTTTTATGGCAAATTGATTGCTGCATCAAAATAACTCTCAGATATATCATTACAGTCATTATGTAGTCGTACGTTACTTGTTACTACGAACACTGATCAATTTGATGATAATGTTAAGTTCTAACTTTCATGAGGGGGGGGGGGGCTAATGCCCTCAACCTTTTTTACGGCTGAGGATATGAACTGTTCATCATTATGACTTCTTCTCTCGTATCTTGCGCACATGTTGACACCAAAGCGGTTCATTTAGGACCTTCCTTGTGGATGGCACATGAATTGAGATGTGTTATAAAAAAAATGATCTCTGTGTGTCCGGGAGGGAGGGGGTCTACTTCTCCCCCAAGATCTCAGCCATGTATTGTCCGAATGATCTGAAATGTGGCATGCCTATTGAAAATGTGTTATGAACAACATGGAACCAAAAATCTTAATTATGTATTTTTTTGTTAATTATACGCTAATTACAAAGGAAATATGCAAATTTCACATTTTCCCCCCAAAAAACGAAATCACCTCAAATTTGACTTGAAATCTGATATAACGTCATTATAGACTAATATAAACACATATGGAAGGCGATGCCTATATTAGCAATGCATTTGGAGATAAGTATATGCAAAAAAGGTTTTATCATGACACTTTAGTAATTTCTTATTCATTGATTTTTTTATAATTTTCCGTATTTTCTATGTATTCTATTGTTTGTATATCTTATGTATTACATTATTTTAATTTGATGTATTTTATTGTTTGACTTGAAATGAGGTGTATTTGGAAACAAGTTTATACTAAAAAAATGAATTGCATGTCAATATATTTACAAACAACAGTGCTATAACACATACAATCTATGTTCACAATCCTTAAGTGTACAAACATATGCAATAACTGCACATTTTTAAAACATACCTATTTAAAATTCATGTGACATCAACATGATGGGTCCAAATGGGGATGGTGTCAAAATGCGCGCAAGACATGAGATAAAAAAATCATATGCAAAAAAAATATAGCCCGAGCGGTTGCGATTCAGGAGTAAAAATGTCGAGTGATGGGAATTATGGCCATTCCTGGGAAATTTAGCAAATGCACATAATCATAGTAGGCCTATGTGCTATAACACTGTTTAATATTTTTGGATTTTTTGGCTACATGTTGTGTAGAACATAATTATATGTTTCAAGTCATTAAACCTTAAACCTTTAAACACCAGTGAATAGTAAGTTCACCACGAACATGACGAAGTTCCAAAGTTGGCGGCTTCGGATAAGCGGCAATCTTTGCTCGTACACCATCATGACTAAGGGAACTAACTAATTTAGTAGCCCGTCTTTGAACACGCTCCATAACTACCCTATCATTAGTTGGAACGGATTCCTAGCCCGGATAAGTCCATATGAGGACCAGCCTGACTAACAGCTTGTAGGCTACAATATATTCATATTGGTAGTAGGCCTAACTCAGTCAAACTAATTCCACGAAGCATCATTAGTATCATAGTAGGCCTATGTATTGCTTTTCATTGAAAATCATAAACTTGTGCCCAAATGGTGAGGGTAAGGGGGAAGGGCTTTGATATGATGCTCCCTTCCAAAAAGTGGGGGTGACCCCCCGGGGTGAAGATAGCAAACCTGCATGTATAACTGATTAGTATTGGCTTAGAACTATGATAGATCGACTTGCAAAATCGTACAGAACGGTAGTCAGAGGTCATCCCGAAATACATGTGCACTTAATACTTGATCGATGATTATGATTTAATTTTTAAAGAACAAAAAATATTAATTATTATTGTCCGATGTCGTATTGAACTATTGTAATGGAATCCAAAAGTATGCCAGATTCCTGTTCAGAAGGGGAACAAGATGATGATGAATATGATTCTGAATGCGAAGGGTTTATGTAAGCTTTATTTTTTTAGTAAAGTTAGGCTTTAGCCTAACTGTAGTGTTAGCCCTATTATTAACGTTAGGCATTTAAGTAACAGTAACATTAACAGTGAGTTAGGGCCTAGGCCCTAGGCTAGGCATACTTTTCAAAAAGTAGGCTAGCCTACTACTGTACTAGACCTACTTTTCAAAAAGTAGGCTTGCCTAACATTACTCCTAAATGTAACTGGTGCAGCAGCTGCTGTACGATAGTGTTTAATAGTGCGGCTCAATCGATAAGCCGGCTTCCTCAATTAGACTGTTCTGTTGTCAATGACTTGTGGTCTTTTTTATCTGCTTCAATCTCTAATTGTTTTTGCCATCCACCAATATTTTTTACTGATTGAGCTACTACTCACTAATGAAGTATTATTCTTCATGTTTTTGGACTTGTTTTCATTTTATATGCTGCTTTTTATGCTGCTTTTGGAGTTGAATAATAACAGTTACAGCCTAACAATACCTAGCCTATCCATAGCCTATGCTTCATCATTACACTGCAGCCTAACATTAGCTAGCCTAGCCTTGGCCTATATCAAACAACACTATACTGTACTGGACCAGTGTGTCTTCCAGCCTAGCCTAGCCTTGTCTTCTTAGTGTGTTCATACTAATAGTGCTTTCAAGCCTAGCCTGCAGACAGCCTTCAGTAGGCCTATTCATTGTGACCTAGCCTAGGCCTAGGCATTCTATCATTGCCTCGCCTTATTGTTTGACAGCCTCTTCATTCATTGACATTTCCGGCACTAGGGATAGCATACGCGGCTGTATTCATGTTTCTACTCTAGAGTGAGGATTTTGATCTGTATTCATGATGGCTAAGCCTAAGGCACGTAGTCAAAAAGCTAAGGACACGGTAGATGATATTCTATGTGGTATTTGTGCTTTGGGTGTGTCCGTTGACGATGAAGCTCTAAATTGCGAAATATGTGCCGGATGGTTTCACATCAAATGTGAAGGAGTGAAGAGAATTACATATAAATTCTTGGTTGAGAATTCTAGTGAAGAAGACACAGCCATACATTGGTACTGCAAGGGCTGCAACAAGGGTTGTGGTAAAATTCTTAAAGCCATGTCCCACATGGAAAGCAGGCAACAGAAGTTGGAAGAGCACTTCCACACGCTACAAAACGACATGTTCGATTTGGAAAAAAATACAAGAAAGAGAGAAAACGAATCGGCGGAGAAGCTGGGACGACGAATAAATGGGCTCGAAAATTACATGAAACAAAAGATGGAAGATGTGCAAGGCAATACTACTGTGGGCAAAGTGATTGAGGAGGCAATGGAGGAAAAATACATGGAACCAATACAAACCGGATTGAAAGATATGAAGGAAGCCAAGGAGAATATGGTCAAGGTGGTAAGCGACACTATGGCAGAAACCGTTGATAAATTCAACCGCAGACTAAACATTGTTATAAGGAACCTGCCAGAATCAACCACCAATGAAGAGAATGATGAGGAAAAAGATCTGAAAGCTGTACAAAATCTGGTTGAAAATGTGTTGGGGTTGGATGAGATAAATATTGTCTCAATGGATCGCATCGGAAAGGAAGGGAAAAATGGGAGGCTTTTAAAAGTTCGTCTAGCAGACATTAAAGATAAAAGGAGAATTCTGCAGAATGCTAGGAAGTTGGCAGGAAGTGAAGTCTTCTCTGACGTGTATATATCCCCTGACCTTACATGGAGCCAGCAAGTGAAGGGCAAAGAACTTAGAGATGAAATGAAAAGTAGAAAAGAAAAAGGTGAAAATAACATCAAAATCCTGAAAGGACAAATAGTGCAAATTGATGAATGATATATTGCTGATGCAAATGTAAACAGTGTTCCAAAGAAAAATGCAAGTAAGAATGATAAGAGAAGAAATGTCACCAAAACGCTGAAGTGTTTCTATACAAATGCAAGGAGCATTGTGAATAAGATGGACGAATTACGTTATCAAATAGTGGATTTAAATCCAGACGTTATTGGAATAACAGAAACTTGGGCCCATGATGGTGTTATGGACAGTGAATTAAATTTAAATGGATATTCAATGTTCCGAAAGGATAGACCGAATAGAAGAGGAGGTGGACTATTACTGTATATAAAATCACACATAGGTGCTTCTATTCATGAGGAGATGACTATCAGTAATTTTAAAGAAAGTCTTTGGTGTGAAGTTGATGTCAGCAGTGGAAGTAAACTACTGCTTGGATTGTGTTATAGGAGTCCCGACAGTGACATTCTGAATGATAATGCACTCCGTGAACTAATTAGAGCATCGTGTCAAAATGATGTTGTTATTTTGGGTGATTTTAATCATCGCACTATTGACTGGGATAGTTTGTCTGCTCTAAATCGACAAGACAGTTTATTTCTAGAGACATCACAGGACTGTTTTCTATATCAGCACGTCGGAGGAGCTACTAGGGGTGATGCTCTTTTGGACTTAGTTTTAAGTTCAGAGATTGATATGATTGAGGATATGGAGATAAGGGACCAACTGGGTGCTAGTGATCACTCCATTTTATTATTTGATATTGTTACTGATGTTGAGATACAAGACAGCAATAGAGTTTACAGAGATTATAAGAAAGGTAATTATAAGAAGATCACCACAGAACTAAGAAGGATAAATTGGAGTAACATTATGGATGGCAAGTGTACCCACTATTGCTGGAATAAGTTCAAGGAGACTATTACCAACTTGATGAATAACTATATACCCATAAAGAAATGTACTAAGAGGAAGAAACCTATGTGGATGAGTAACAAGGTTCTAAAGAGTATAAAGAAGAAGTATAATTGCTGGAAGAGGTATGCAGAGTATAAAAACTATGATGATTTTGTGGTGTACAAGAGAGCACAAAAAGCTACAAAAATGGATATTAAGAATGCGAAGAGAAGTTTTGAGTCGAACCTTGCTAAGAACATTAAGGATGATCCTAAAAGTTTCTATGCTTATGTGAGGTCCAAGCAGAAGACAAAAGATAGGATTGGTCCTCTGAAAGACGATCAAGGAAATACAATAACTTCGCCAAGGGAAACAGTTACCATGCTTAACAATTACTTTGCTTCTGTCTTCACTGTTGAATCGTTGGACAATATACCAGTGGCGCCAAGTATCTTCAAGAATAATGCTGACGAAGAATTAACTACAGTGCATATTTATGCAGAAGAGGTAAAGAAAATTTTGATGAGACTGAAACCAGACAAATCACCAGGGCCTGATGATATGCACCCCTTCTTCTTGAAAGGGCTTGCTGATGATTTAAGTGAACCATTAACAATTATTTTCAATAATTCCGTACATATGCAGGAAGTGCCTGAGGATTGGAAAAAGGCAAATGTTGCAGCTATTTTCAAGAAAGGTAATAGGCACTCTCCTGGAAACTATCGACCTGTGAGCTTGACCTCTGTCATATGTAAAACTATGGAAACAATTATTCGTGACAGGATTATGGATCATTTACTGCATCATAATCTTATTGATAACTCTCAACATGGTTTTATGAAGGGTAGATCGTGCTTGTCTAATCTGTTAAACTTTTTGGACGATGTCACTAAATCCATGGACAATGGTTGTGCGGTTGACGTGATTTACCTCGACTTTCAAAAAGCGTTCGACAAGGTTCCGCACAAGAGACTATTATTGAAATTGAGAGCTCATGGTATCACAGGACACATCGCAACATGGATTGAGAATTGGTTAGATGGACGATCTCAAAGAGTTCTGATCCAGGGTGAAATGTCCTCTTGGGCTGAGGTTAGTAGTGGAGTGCCACAAGGATCAGTTCTTGGACCGTTGCTGTTCCTGATATACATTAACGACATCGATATTAATATTGTGAGCACCCTTTCAAAGTTCGCCGATGATACCAAACTCATGCACACTATAAATTCAATCGAGGATGTAAATCAACTTCAGCTAGACCTACAATCACTTTATTCCTGGGCAGAGGAGTGGCAGATGATGTTCAATCTTGATAAATGTAAAGTGATGCACATTGGGAATGCAGCAATATTGGATGATCAACGTACATATAATATGGGAGGAGCTATACTGAAAGAAGTTGTAGAGGAAAAAGACTTGGGAGTCATAGTGAACCAGTCATTGAAACCATCCAGACAGTGCACAGAAGCTGC
>JAODAI010014247.1:0-12897 GCA_027575025.1 Scotoplanes globosa | reverse complement strand
TACACTGAAATGTGAAAGAACAAGCAAGTGGGGTACAATTTTATTATACGACTTTGGTAAACAGAAAGTCGTACCCCGCTGGGATTTACCAACAGGCATTAGGGAGTGACATGGAGCCACGGTTTACTAGTGTCCACTAATTATTTGCTTAAGCAAGACACTTAATCCTGATTGCTTCACTCTCGTCATAAGGTGAATTGGGTACCTGTATAAGACGGACCTGTGTTATAGTTGCGGTACCCTGCTCAGAGAAGCTGTATGTTATAGTTTGTAATGTTCCCTGAGTGCCCATTAACCCTTTGACTACCATGGGTATGTTAACATGCCCTGGCTGGAGAGAGAATAAACACATCTCGTTGGGCACAGGCAGCCCTTGTAGCTGCTAGCAAAACCTGGGAATTTCCACACGGGCACACACTCTGACAATATCCAATGGGCCGTGCTGAGGTCACCCGCCGACCACGGTAGCCCCGGGTGGCCATGTGAATCCGCGAGCACTGCCCTCTACGGAAGCCAGTAGGGCACTTTGACCAACGATTGGCATGTACAGACATTAAATTGGCAGTCAAAGGGTTAATGCGGTTACCAATGTTAACCGTGGTAAAAATAACAGCTTCGAAGCTGTATACATGTATATGTGAGTGATGCACCATGGCAGATCGGGTATTATGACGGCCTATTATGTTGGCCCTGGGTCATGTTGAGATATTGGTGTAAAAATAAAGAGGAGACAGTAGCATTACTTTGATACCCAAATCAAGTATTAATATTCTAAGTTATTTAAGTTTTTTAACAGAATAAGCCATATTCCCTTGTGATATTTTTGGGAGGAAACCCCTCGTATCTCAAAATGGAGAATTGCGACATAATACCCAATCTGCCATGGTGCATATCAGGTATTATTGTCGGTCCTTTGTCATATTGTGTTATTGGTGTAAAAAGAAAGAAAGAAACAAAGAAAGTGGGGGACAAACGGCTTCATTTTTATTCCAGAGCAAGAGAATATTAGTTTTCAAAGTTACTTAATATGTTAATGAGGCTGGTCACATTCCATTGAACACATGTGATATATTTTTCAGGAAAACTTCTGCTATATTAAAATGGAGAATGCGGACATAACACCGATCTGCCGTGGTGCATCACATATAACAGTTGTCGGAGGCATACCGATATCCACCCCACCTCCATTCCATCCTGGAGGTCTGGAGGTTAACAGGACAACGTTGGTTGGTCTCTGCCCGTTGGCTGTACGATATCGTCCCCAGCTATGGGTGAAATAGTAAACTCTTTATTGAGGTTGGGGGTAAGCAAGGGCATGCTCCCCGTAGAAAATCCTGCTCCAATAAACCCTCACGATGGCGACATCTATTGTGGCAAGAGTGAGGTGAATCCGGCCACCCCCGGTAACGGGGAACAACCCCGATCAAAACTGGATAGGTGATGATGATGTGGCGCATTCTATCAAAACAAAGAATCTATCATGTAGTTTTGTGTTTAAATACGTAATCAGCTATTATATCACTGAATCGTTAAGATGCAAACAGCTATTTTTCTATCGTTGCAAAACTGAGAATCTTTAATGTCTATAGTTTTTATCCGAAAGTTTAAACATGGACAAATTATAATATTTTGAAGCCATATTTTTTTACTGCTTTATCGCTAAATTAGTGCATTGTTCCTTTTTGTCACCGCTGTTTTTCTCCAAATAACCATCTGTAAAAATTAATATGAGCGATGTTTGTCAATTTTGATAATTTAATGAGGAAACGACATCTTCCCCACTGGATGATGCGTATATCATTTAATAAAATGTGGCTACTGAAAATAGTCTCGACACAATCTATAGCTTTTGGTAGAATGGGCCACATGAATTGTTGATTATGTGAGTAAGTCACCTGTCCATATTAAGTAGTATTATATTAGTATCATATTATGTTGTTGTTAGGCCTATATATTTACCTATATTAATAGATGTACCTATATACTTTAGATTCTGATATGTTGTAGGGTTTGTTTGTTTTAAATGGGCATCCGTTTAACCGTATTCCATAATTGTTTAGAATGTGGCCGCTGTGACTATTCAGTACAGTATTGATATGTTAGTAATATATGTGGACAGTACTATGTAGAGTTTAGATCAGTGTTATAGATTAGGATCATTGGACTTTAGGCATATGGTCAAAAATTAAAATCTTGTCCAATACAAATAGTTATTAATATTTTCATTCTATTTAACTTAGCATCAAGAGTAACACATTATTTAAAACTTTTTTTAACATTTGCATTTGACCATTTTGTGTAAAAATTAATACTACCAGGCCATTCCTAAGACATTTAATCGCTGTATGGAATTCATAAACCATGTGTCCAACTGATGTAATTAATATAGCCTTTGTTTCTCCATCGAAGACCTTTTATTGAAAGTATCAGAACTAACTAGCTGGCGTCACTGATACAGCCTTTGCTTGTATGGAAGACATTGTATTAAAACAACCAGAACTAACCAGTATTATATATAGTGTTTGTATTAAAAGAACCAAAACTACTGGTGTCATAGTGTTTTGTATACATAAGATCTTGTATTAAAAGGATCAACACTACTGGTGTCATGGTGTCTGTATACAGAAGAAGACCTTGTATTAAAAGGATCAACAATACTGGTGTCATAGTATCTGGTGTCATAGTATATGTATACAGAAGAAAACCTTGTATTAAAAGGATCAACACTACTACTGGTGTCTTGGTGTTTTGTATACAGAAGAAAACCTTGTATTAAAAGGATCAACACTACTACTGGTGTATTGGTGTTTTGTATACAGAAGAAAACCTTGTATTAAAAGGATCAACACTACTGGTGTCTTGGTGTTTTGTATACAGAAGAAGACATTGTATTAAAAGGATCAACACTACTGGTGTCATAGTGTTGTATATAAGACCTTGTATTGAAAGAACCCAAACTACTGGTGTCCATGTTTTGTATACAGAAGAAGACCTTGTATTGAAAGGTAGTATTACTTTGTTTACCAGAATATCTTATATCTGAAAGAATCGCAACAACTTTTATTAAAAGAACCAGAACTGACTGGTATCATGTAGTCTTTGGCAAAAGGGACATTGTTGCATGTATATCATGTTAACTTGGGAACCGTAAATTTATCAAAGGAAACAATAAGTATTATATTTCATCAGGACATCATGAAAACTTCCAAGCACAACAATTAATGTTTTTGTTTTGTGATTTAGCTATGCCCTGTTGTTGTGGGACAGTTCTAGTGTGTCTTGGTAGTCTTTTACTGGTAAACTCAGTTCATAGTTTGAAATATGATTATATTCCAGTGGCTCTAACTAGTTTATCAAATGTTTTGGTGACTCATATAACCTATGTGATGAAAAGGGCCAGGAATCCTAATAAACAATTTCAATTTATTTAGGAGCAGTTTAATTTTACTAAATGTATATTTTAGTATTATAATATTTTGGTATCTTTTATTTGACTAATCAATCTTGTCTAATAAAATGTTTTTTGTAAAATTAACTATGATAAATACAATTAATTATGATAAATACAATTAATTATTATGTTATATTCATTAATGGGATAAGAAATCTCATGACTGATAAACAACAAAGAATCCGTTTTATCATGTGACTTAAATAGTGCAATGTTTGTCAACCTATAATAAATACATGCCCTTGTAAATATATGTTAATTGTTTATTGTCATATTCTGTTAATCTATATACCTTGTTTATCAATATGCTAAATCCTTTGGAAAATTTGACTCAAATTCCGTTCCTATGGATGAGACAGGAGTTTAAATATAGAGTTATGCCGATCATATTCCAGTGGCTCTAACTGGTACATGTCTTTGACAGGCTCTAGGTGGCTCACGACATCTGCTTTGAAAAGGATCAGTATACCGAATGCATCATTCAAGCTTATTAATGCACTATCAATTGTAATCCCCCTCATCCCTCCCCCATAACAGGGCATAGCAGGGAGACTGTAGCAAGGATGTTATTTTAACAATTGTAACATATGTGCTTCTTGCTCGCTACATTCATGAAAAGTCCCGGCAGGTCAGGGTATTATTGATGAACATCCCCGCTAAATCCCCGCTATATTGTTGTTACATTTGGTGCAAGTCTTGGGGTCACAATCCCTGCCTAAATTTCACTGCGAACATCCCTGTATAAACTAGTGTAACGTCCCTGGTATAGCGGAGAAGCAATAACGTGAGCATCCGACTAAACGGTAGGAAACACGCCCGCTATGCCTGGGTAGGGGAAGGGGCGGATTACAATCAACAAGTGTATAAGCACTCCGCTATCTACAACAGTATTAAAACGCCAGGAAATACAATCAAGAATCAATCTGTCTCCAAGAAATAATATATCCTCAGCTATCTACAACAGTATTAAAACGCCAGGAAATACAATCAAGAATCAATCTGTCTCCATGAAATAATATATCCTCAGCTATCTACAACAGTATTAAAACGCCAGGAAATACAATCAAGAATCAATATATCTCCATGAAATAATATATCCTCAGCTATCTACAACAGTATTAAAACGCCAGGAAATACAATCAACAATCCATTTATCTCCATGAAATAATATATCCTGTACTGGCATCAGAACTAACGCCTTTACATCGTATAACAAACGGTGTATATATATTTTATTTATTTTTTATTTGTTTCTCACCACATGTAATACAATATATTAAAATAAATTGTTCCAATAAAGTATACATTGTGAAGGAAGTGCTCTATGAAACACGTAAAGGCTTAACAAGTAGATCACTCCCCATGCACGAGAGAGAACAAACGATTATTAATACAATCATAAGTGAACAAATTAACCTATAAATGTGTAATGCAAGCGTTAATATTGATTAAGATAGTGATTACGTGGTTCATTTAAATGGCATGTGAGATAGAAGAGACGTAACTTTTGGAGAAAACGTATTTACAAGCCATTTAACAGGCCTTTTATGTACTTTAATTGTAAGGACCATACGTCACAATAGTCTTGATAAAGACGTTAGTAAAAAGATTGTCGTCCTAAATTTGACAATTTTAAACATCAATATATTGAGAACGGAATATCCGATTTGACTCTAGTTTGAAGCATTTGGTAGATATTTTCCTGCTCTATAATATCAATTGACATCGAAACAAACTATATGAACCCTTTAAGTAGGAATGAAAAGACTGAAAATAAATTAAAGATTTTTTAAACTATTTATGTTGGCCTGATAGAAAGATCTTTATTTGAAAATATAAATAGGCCTACATGCATGTCAAGATTGTGAAAATATTATTATTATTGAGTTTAATTTATGTTCAACAATACAGGTTTGGCACAAACATCATAGGCCTATCTTCAGATTATACCATATAGATTTTAAAAATGTGACATGAATGTTTGTTATAATATTGGCCCACAATATTTCGAGTACGATGAATGGATAATAGGCCTCCACTGTACAGTGCAAATAACTGTCCAGTACGTCCAATGGTGGAACATCATTATACTTTTAAGTCCACTGAGATTTCACTAAAACTTGAATGTCAGCCCCACACCAAAGCTTAATTAACGTCCACGTGTCACTAAAAGTTTTAGAGCTACTTGAATTATTTGCAGAATATTGTAGAGTTTTATCTGATCCATCACATAATGTAACTTTGAATCTACATACTGCAGTTGTTCTTTAAACTATCATGGATGACAATAATGATTATTTATAACTGGTCCATGCTCAATGTTGCATATCATTGGATACCATATGTTGATTAGTAATTAATTTAAGTTTGATAGAGTTTTTGAAATTGTTGGAAGCGACTGACGTTGAAAACAATACTGAATTAATTTAATTCTTAATAATATCAATTTTCTCCAACTGGTACACCAAAAATAATGATTTAAATGAGTCAATTTTAGGATCACAAAACTTTATCAATTATTATAATAATAAACCACATTGTTTTCGAATGAGCTTTTACAGCATAGTTGTTGAGAAAAAGTATACCCCAAAGACAATTCTTAAATACATGTTGACTAGGTCGTTTTCCAAGTTAATTTAGTAACTGTGGTTCATAATTGTGTTGAAAACTTGAAATATGCCAATCTAAAGTTATAATTAACCAATGGGTATTTTCCAGGAGAAAACAATATTTTCCACCCAATGATTTTATTTTGCTAGCTAGCTGGGGGCTATTAAAGGAAATTAAATTCCAATATACTGGTATGTTTGATCTCTAAATAATTAGCTTGGATAATAACTTTTTGTCCGCGGCTGCCAGCTCGACACAACTGGGCTAACCGGCTCGGGTCCATCAGTTGGGGCCCAATTGCGCTAATTAGAAAAAATATTTGGATGATCGGGCCCAACTGGGGCCAGTTTCTACATTGTATGGATAGCTGGGCCCCAGCAAGTTTTTGACTGAGCTTTGACTGGGTTTCAACTGGGCTAACCAATGCTTTTCCCATATGTAGGTCCTATGATTGGGCCAATGGGTGCCGAATGTGGGCCCCACCGGGGGTTTTGGTGTGGGTTTGGCGTGTGCTTTGCATTGGCTATTTTACTAGCATATGCATTGTGCCGTCAGGATTATCTCATCACGGTATGGATATATAATTTTTAGATCTTGGTCTGCTGTAGTTCATTTTATTTCCTCAATAATGATATAATTTACATAACCATCAAATAGGATTCTAAACAATTTTGATATAAATGATCTTAAGACATATTTCCAATGTTTCTTTTATCACCGTTAAAAATTGAATATCATTATTAACATTCATTCAATAAGATGTAATTATAGAAAACACAGAATGCTAACCACCCTATAGACCGTACGCTTAACAAAATTAAGCCAACTTTTTACCCTCCAAAGTCCGTTTTACCCTCCAAAGTCTAGCGTATCCGACCTTTAATTACTAGACGAATTATACCAATGGGCCACATATGTCTCAATTTGGAGGCAAAAATCCACCATGGTCCTCTCTAGGCTCCGGAAATACGATGCCACATGCGTCTGTGCTAATGCACTTGTCAATTGTAATCCCCCCCCCCAGCCGGGCATAGCTGGGACTGTAACAGGGATGTTATTTTCACAATTGTAACATGGGTGTTTTTCCCGGCTACATTCGTGACCAGTCCCGGCAGGGCGGTGCACTATTTTGCTGTCACATCCCCGCTACATCCTGGTTAAGTTCCAGCTAAAGTCCCGGCTAAGACCCCCGCATGTAGTGCTATTATTGCATATGGTGCAAGTCCCGGTTCTCAATCCCGGCCCAATTTTCACAGCGCACATCCCCTTTACACTGGTGTTACATTCCCGGTATAGCGGGGACTCAAAATTGTGAACATTCCCGGCTAAACGGTAGCAACTTCCTCGCTATGCCCGGGTAGTCTACATTTGTACGTGATTGACTATGATATATATATCAAATGGAAACAGCAAATGAAACAACAATAACTGGATCACAAATGAAGAGCTCTACACCACAACCAATCAAATCCCACGGTCAACGAAAATCGCCCACAGGCTAGGCCTGGCGCTAGGCCTTATTTGGTCAGATCGCACGGCTAGACGACACCACGCCAGCAAAGATCACCCTGAAAAAAGCGTTGCGTCCGGCCAAAAAAAACTCAAGGACGACCAATAATCACAACCCTATTACAAGTAATTTTGTAAACAACTAAGAGATCGGAACATCCATAACTTTCACGATGCAATAAATCTTGCGCAAGATCGTGCCAGTTGGGAGGAGAATTATCACAGAGCATGTCGTTTAGTAGAAGAGACTGAACCTACTACCAAAACAGACTGGAATGACAAAGAGGTGACACTCTACCCGTTTAGTGTGTAGTTGAGTGAAATGCGGTCACATGGTTTGTAGGGCAGGGCGCCCGCTCGCGAGATTTTTATTCCTAGTCGAATCGAGGGTAATTTGCATATTGACAACATTTTAGAAAAACAGAAATTTATTAGAAAACAAGGTTTAGGGTCAGGAATTTGTCCAGATTATCGTCCCCTTTACATAATCGACATGTAGGAAAATGTTCCAGAAAATTAGTTTTAGCCGAGGGGCGGGGCGAGGTGGGTGTCACCCGTTTTCAGCAATTTGATTGCTCTACAGCATAAAGTTGCCATTGTTTGTATGCAAATTACCCTCGTTTCGACTAGTAATACAAATTTTGCCGCCCGCTCAAGACTGGTAGGTTCTTCAAAACTATGTTCGCTTGTATGCATGATAACGGGAGTGCGCAGTTTACGCGCAACCTCAGGTGACCGCCTAGGCACAACAATCTGACAGTTCTCCACATGGGACGAAGATATATCCGCGTATGGAACGGATTTCAAGGATTTCACATTTTAATAATAAGTTTACAGATTAATATTAAATTTGGGCTTCTTCAATTATGAATGTCTCACAGACATCTCGAGGTCGAGTCATTCCAACGACTTATCATAGCTTTTAATCAATGAAATCCAGTAACTTCAAGCCAGTGATTCAAACTTCATATATATTTAATTAATATTCGTTTGATTCATATAGTACGATACAATTTATAATAAAGAAATGTATTAATTTGTAAAATAAATGTTGACCCAATAATTCAGTTTTAATATAAAATGCATAGTAACTTTAACAAAGTAGAAGCTCCAAAATATATCCAAGAATGCCAGAATTTTAAAGTCTAAGCAAAAATATTTAGCACATTTCCAGTTACAATATTAAATATAATATTACTTAGCACCGGTCTAATGGTTAACCCTGAATACATGGCAGGAAGATAGAAGGCAACAATTTATCAAGGTGATGGTGGGTTGGTAAGTCCCTACTGCAGGATAGGGTAGTGGCTTAATTCAGTTTTAATACAAATGCATAGTATCTATAATAAGGTAGAAGCCCACAAAATATATCAGAAGATGCCATAAGTCCTAGCAGAAATATTCAGCAGATTTCCAGCTATAATAATAAATATATGAATTTATTAATTAACACCAGTTTTATGGTTAACCCTGAATACAGGGCATGAACGAATAGGTTTCCTGGCCCTTGTCAATGCAAAGGTTATATGAGCCACCCAAAGCCTTTGATATACTAGATAGAGCCACTGGACGATCAGAAGGCAACAATTCCTCACTGGTGTGTGTGGGTGTGGGGGGGGGGGGGTACACCCTCTTATGCATAGCTTTCCTGGCCCTTGTCAATGCAGAGATTATATGAGCCATCCAAAGCCTTTGTTATACCAGTTAGAGCCACTGGACGATAGAAGGCAACAATTCCTCACTGGTGTGTGTCGTGTGTATGGGGGGGGGGGGGGCATCCTCTTATTCCATTATCCAGGCTGGGCTAGTTTGGCAAGGTATACTATTTATTAACTTAAAAGTAGCACCTCACAATATATACTCGAGAATGTCAACATTTATAAACTCTAATACTTTAAGTAAAGTTGTGCAAAATGAACGTAGATAAACTTAACAAAATAGTTATAAAATGGAACTGATGACTACAAAATTGGTTAAAATATGTTTTACTTGCCCTGCTTAATGCCAGTGTTAACATAAAATACTTTTAACAAAGTAGAATCCGCAAGAATGCAAGACTTTTACAGGCAAAACAGAATTATTTGTCAAGCGTGAATACCGACGCACTATTAAACAAATAATTACAATGGAAATGTTAATTGCTAAAACGGCCTATAATATTGACTCTATCCACATTGCTCACCTCAATGTGAATGTAATATACATTGGGGAAAGAGAGATAATTACTTTAAAATGGCACATCAGCAGCAAGGTTATTATATTAGTGCCAGATATGTTAATTATATTCAGGTCAGAATGTTAACGATACAAACAAATAAAAGGAATGACCATCCGGGATAACTCTGTACTCTTTGCGAAAAGATGGCCGCGAAAAGATGGCCAGACTAGAATAACGAGACAAGTAGTCCTGCCCCGGGACCGCCATTTAACGTCCTCACTCATCCGATGGACGCCCGTCAGGTTTAGCCTATGAACCGACATAGTTACCGGGGTGTGGCTACTGTCATACAGACAGCTACTGGGAGCACTGGTGAGAGTTGAGTGATTGTGGAGGACCAGTTGGTAACCGACAAGAGAGATAATTTCCTAACGGCACTTTAACACCAAGGTGAAATAGTGCCAGATATAGGTTTGATATACATTAGAGTGGTACGAACTAACGAACTAAGCAGATCATATAAAAACATATCTGCCCAACTATCATATGGAATGTTAATAAATATATAAAAATTCAATAACTAATAGTTGAATGTCACAAAATATGGTTAATATTTGTGTTGGCAATTTGAACGTGACATGACGCTAAATATTACAATGATTAAAACTCTATGAGATGACAAATGTAGTGTAAATTAAAATCTACAAAAATTGAGATAAAAAAAATCCAAATCTAGTAGTTGAATGAATGAATGAATAGGTTTCCTGGCCCTTGTCAACGCAGTGGTTATATGTGCCACCCAAAGCCTTTGATATACCAGTTAGAGCCACTGGAATATAATCATCATCACTGTGTTGATCGAGAACCATACTGGGTTAACCCTCATTTTATTTTCTATGAACTTTGGGCATAAAACCCATCCTAAAACTCAAGTTATACAAGCTACAGATAGGGCCAAAACGTTTTCAGGAAGTATAAGGTGTTATACGACTTTATATAACATAAATTTATGTGAAATAATAAAATTAATAAAAGAAAATATTGAAATGTGAGTTAGTCCAGTACGGTTTTAATCCCTCCGTTGAATGTTACAAAATATGGTCAATATTTGTGCTGGCAAATTGGATGTTGGACATGATGCTGAATATTACAATGATTACAACTCTATAAAATGACAAAATGTAGTGTAAATTAACTACTACAACAATTAAGATATACAAAATTCAATAACTAAGTTGAATGTCACAAAACATGGTTAGAATTTATGTTGGCAAATTGAACGTTGGACATGACGTTGAATATTACAATGATTAAAACTCTATGAGATAACAAATGTAGTGTAAATTAATGATCTATAACAATTGAGATATAAATAAATCAATAACTAATAGCTGAGGGGCTGATCGAGAACCACAGTGGGCTAACCCTCATTTTATTTTTGGATGAAATTTGGGCATAAAACCCACCCTAAAACTCAAGTTATACAAGCTACAGATAGGGCCAAAATTTTTCGGGAAGTATAAGGTGTTATACGACTTTATACAATATAAATTTATGTGAAATAATAAAATCAGTATTTTTCACAAAGTAATGAAAAGAATATTGAACTGTGGGTTAGCCTAGTATGGTCTTAATCCCTCCGTTGAATGTAATAAAACATGGTTAATATTTGAACGTTGGACATGACGCTGAATATTACAATGATTAAAACTCTATGAGATAACAAATGTAGTGTATTAAAAGTAACATCTACAAAAATTGAGATGTAAAAAAAATTCAATAACTAAGTTGAATGTCACAAAACATGGTTAGTATTTATGTTGGCAATTTGAACGTTGGACATGACGCTGAATATTACAATGATTAAAACTCTATGACATGAAAAATGTAGTGTAAATTAACATCTACAACAATTAAGATATAAAAAATTCAATAACTAAGTTGAATGTCACAAAACATGGTTAGTATTTTTGTTGGCAAATTGAACATTGGACATGACGCTGAATATTACAATGATTAAACATTGTGTAAATTAACATCTACAACAATTGAGATATAAAAATTCAATAACTAAGTTGAATGTCACAAAACATGGTTAGAATTTATGTTGGCAATTTGAACGTTGGACACGACGCTGAATATTATAACAAATAAAACTCTATAAAATGATAAAATGTAGTGTAAATTAACATCTACAAATAATGAAGAAAATTTTAATGTGAAAAAAATGCTTACTACACCACACGATTGGCACAAATCTGTTTTTTTCCTCATCGATATTTCAGTTGAATATTGGACGGATGAAACTTGCGCTTTTCAGCAACACAATAGTAGTGTAAATTAACCTCTACAGATAACGAAGAAATTTTAAATGTGAAAAAATTGCTTTCTACACGATTAGCACGAATCTGCTTTTTTCCTATCGATATTTCAGTTGAATATTGGACGGATGAAACTTGTGCTTTTCAGTAACACAATAGTAATGTAGATTAACCTTTACAGATAATGAAGAAGTTTTAAATGTGAAATTAATTTTGAAATTTGCGGCACAAAACTGTTATATATATATATATATATTTTGGGATATATATATTATGTGTTACACATCAATATAAAGAAAACAATATAAATTTCTTAAAACTAATAGCCTCTTGACACATTAACATATAATGGATGGAATAAATGTATGCAACTTACACAGCAAGAGATTATTTAACAGACACTTCTAAAACTGGCCACCATATTATTAGAACGATGTGCATTTCTGACATTACTACTCCACTACCCTGAACGCTCCTTATAATAATATTAAGATTTAAAGACACAATTGTTAGCATATATATGTAGTTATAATAATTTCCCAAACAACTTTTCAACAGTTTTGGGATGTAGGGATGCTTTACCATAAAAATATTGAAAACATGCATGCACACAAAGTAAAAATATTTAGCTGTATAAATTATTTAGCATGATAAACTTCCCTGTGTCACTGCACATAATTGGCATAGAATTATTTCATTTCTTGGGTGACTTCAAGATTACCAAGTTGAAGCTAATTTCATAGCTACTCATTCACAAAATTTAGGTGTTTTTGGCGGGAACAGCAGGTGTGATGCATTATGGGAGAATGACATCATGGGACACTATGACAGTTAGGGACACTATATCC
>JAODAI010014136.1:0-12901 GCA_027575025.1 Scotoplanes globosa | reverse complement strand
CACTTTCCAAAAATATATAGATCTGCAAGTCCCCAAAAAATTCCAACGAAATTACATAGTGGCCCTGACTATATCGTCAAGTCCCTGGTTGGCAGCCTTTTCAACATATCGTCCATTCCGTTCTCAATATATTGATGTTTGAAGTTTTCAATTTTAATAGCCATTTTTTTTAAATGTCTTTATCAAGACTATTGTGACGTTTGATCCTTTCAACTAAAGTACATATATAGCCTGATAAATGGCATGTAAATACGTGTTGTCGAAAATTAAAGTCCGAAAATGTTTAAACTTGATATGAAGGTCGACATCCAATGCATACAATACTTGTGTTATTTTGTGTGGAGGTCAAAGGTCATTTGAGGTCAAACATCACTCACTCATGTGGACGCATCGAGTTTACATTGCGATGCCAGGAGTCTCTATCCATCATCAGCCCGGGAGGTCCTCGATTGGTGTCTCGAGTAACACAGTCGCTGTAGTCGATTGGTCGTCTTTCGATAACAGTGGCCGGCAAAACTGGCTCTTCGTTGAGTGTCCACATATGATATTGGTGGAATAACGTTATACCATATCTCCCGTTACACCTGTCAGCCTTGATACTGTGCTCACGCCATGAAATATTCTGCACCCTCATTACGAGCCGTGTATATGTGCCATCCAGTCGGTCTGGTAGGTCCTTTTTCATAGTCCAAGTTCCACTGCCATGTAGGATAATGCTTTCAACACATGCTCTGAAAAAACACTAAAACCACGTGTTCTGTGTTTGACCTCAAATGACCTTTGACCTGCACCAAAATTACAAAAAATATTGTATACATTGGGATCAACCTTCATTTCAAGTTTAAACATTATCGGACTATAACTTTTCGAGAAAACGTATTTACAAGTCATTTATCGGGCTATATCTTTACATTTGTTGTAAGGACCTTACGTCACAATAGTCTTGATAAAGACGTTTAAAAAGGTATCGTTCCAGAATTGAGAACTTCAAACATCAATATATTGAGAAGAGAATGGCCGATTTAATTCTAGTTTGAAGCATTTTGTAGGTGATTTTTTGCACTATATAATATCAATTAACATTATTTACAAGGTGTATGTGCCCTTTAATAAATCACATACTTTCCATTATCTCTCCATTGTTTGATGTGTTGTGGTTAATGTGTCGTCATTATATAGGACTGTAATAGTAGTTAGGATTATACATGTTAACCATAATTATATTACTTACTTTCACACGTATCTCCACTGTAACCTTCTGGACATGAACATGTACACGAATCGCTGTCTAGAGTACCACAGTGTTCACACTGTAGTTCGCATCCTGTCAATTGGGTTGAATCATAAACAATATGGAAGTTGACATCACTTCTACAAAACTATACATTAACTTATTACTTTTTCGTATAATTTGAAATTCACAACACCATACAAAGTTACCAAGAAAGATATCACACATATCAAAATACAGAAACCTTACTGTACGACAACCTTACGTCAAGGTCTACATAGTAATGATGTTAGGCTACACCTTTTTATCAATTGTAACATAGTAATTAACCATTGTCATGTTGCAGACTACAACTGTCATATTATAAATTTCAAGCTTTGACAACCTTACCACATCGCTCCAGCAGCCCATCCTTGACACCAGTGACTTCCTGTCTTTCTTTTGTGGTTTTGAATGCATAGTGGACATTTGGAGACACCATTTTAAATTAAAACATATACGCTTTTCGGATTATTTGTAGTTTAGTTAAATTATTAAGGTTATTTAATTATATAGACTAGTGTTTTAAATTAATTTTGAACCATTTTCAACAAATATACGGTTATTTTTAGGAAGGTAGTTTGACCTACATAAACCACCAACTTAGTTTGAAATAAAAATAACCTTAATTTGTATCTCGATTCTCAGGAATTCGTGGACATTTTCCAACAAAAAATACTGGTATTCAGTACCAAATCTTCCAATTATTACGATTATACCGATACAATTTACAGATATTTGACCTAATACAATTTTTTGAAAGTGTGTATTATGTTGGACTAGTAGTAAATTAACATCATATTTTGTAGTCAATGTTAGAGCGCTCTTGAAATTCAGTGGTTGGTTACTGCCATATTTAATGACTTGTACGACCTATTTTACGACGTCGCTCTGGACGGCGTCCATTCCAAAGGGTGATAATCCCACAGTCCTATATTTCGAATGACAACAGGATGGCGAAATATGAAGGCGCACTTCGCGTCAAATTCACGCAGGCACTGTGCCGATATCTGACCTTAGATCTGGTTGAAAATGTAACCGTGTGTTTAAAGCATTTTCGGCACTTTGTATGGAAAGATCAAATATTTTTCAGATTGGTATTCGTATTTGTATTAATTTATTGATTGTGTTTAACGGCTCATTTGTAACATTCATTAAGTCTAATAGCCCGTTATCATAGAGTTTCCCAAGTCAACGATCGCGGAATTGTTAACCATGACCCCGCTAAACATCAAGCGAAAGTGCATTATATCCCATTTATTTATTTGGTATGACACGACTTTTAATGGTCTTGAACCCGCCCAGACTTCTAATTTGTATTCCCACTATATGAGTAAAAAATCAGCTCCGTTCTGCAAAATGTTAATAAAAATCAATCTTTAACCCAATTAATATCCTAATGAATTAACGATTGGACAAGTTAGACCAAACAGACATTGATTTTCGAATTCAGCACCTCGAAAAGTGCATAGGCTACAATTTTCAGCTCCTGCCCTAAAAAATGTCAAAATTGAGCAAACTATAGTACTGTAGTATAGTGATTAGACTAAGTTATTATTTGTGGTTTTGGGGCGACCAAAATAAATTTGTTTGGATACCAAATTGGTTTTGTATACCAACATGTTTTCGTCGACCCAATTTTTGGGTTGACCAAAATGTTTTCGTCGACCAGAATGTTAAAATGTTTTCGTCAACCAAATTGTTTTCGTCAACCAAAATGTTTTCGTCAACCAAAATGTTTTCTTCCACCAAAATGTTTTCGTCAACCAAACTGTTTTCGTCAACCAAAATGGTTTAGTATACCATTTTTGTTTTCCCTCAAATTTGCATACACACAAAAGACTATACACACACATTTGCTACACAAAAACGGTGCTTAATATACACCCAAAGGTATGTACGCACAGAAGTATACACACATAGTTTGATTAAATGGGTAAATGACGTTCCATAGTATAATAATATGACTGGGGTTATACGCATTCTATACATATACATCTTTTAGTGTGTAAACACAAAACCAGCCGAGGTGAAACGCGCTATTCAACTATGTATGGCGGATTGCAACGAAGCGAAGTGCAAAAATCAAGCTCTGGCTGCGGCGTTAAAAAGTGATTATCTATGTTTATTGTTGGGAGATATGTCATGTTATATTCATGTGTATAGATATATGGCCATATATGTATAGATATCGCCCGCCGTATAACGCCATAGCTGCCAGTCCACGCAAATGCTCGGATTTTCGTACCATAGAATACGGCGACCCCAAATCGAGGGAAACAGGCGGCATATGTAGATAATCGTGCTGTCGATGTAAAAATTATAGCTTGAATTGATAACGTTTTGCATGTCTGCGGGCCACGTAGAAATTAGACACACTGTAACCATGATTAATATATACTATCGGTGGTTGCGGGTAGGCTCATGCACTTGTCAAATACCCCTCCCCCCTCCTACCCGGACATTGCGAGGTAGTTTGCTACCGTCTAGTCAAGAATGGTCACATTATTGTGTCCCCACTATACCGGGAACATAACACCAGTATAACGGGGATGTGCGCAGTGAAAATTGGGCCGGGATTATGACCCCGGGACTTGCACCATATGTAATAGAAATATAGCTGGGATTTAGTCGGGATTTAGCTGGGACTTAGCCGGGATGTAGCGGGGATGTTCAACAAAATAATTTCCCGCTCTGCCAGGACTGTTCACGAATGTAGCCTGGGTATTGAAGAAACTCCCATGTTACAATTGTGAAAATAACATCTCCGTTACAGTTTCGGCTATGTCCTGGCGGGAAGGGGGGCGGTATTACAATTGACAAGTGCATTCTCGGTTCATCCCTTTGTAGTGCGAATGCCGGGCGATCACTGTGTAGTCGCCTTGCGGCTGCCTTGGTAGATGTCATACATATACGGAACCCGCTACCATGGGTCATCACTTCAAAGGCCGTACTGAAGCCGCAGGTTTTCTTACTCCACACATCCAATATAATCAGAACGGTCGCCGTATCAAATGTGACTACTTATTTAGGTGACCGTAGAAAAAATAAATGTCTCCGTATAGTTGTTTTTGGTAATAAATGTGTCAGAATGTGCGGCCGTGCGGCCGGGTCATTTTTTCAATGCTACACCAGGACAAGCCTCCGGCATTTTTTGAAAATATTAATTCATTAGAAAACAGGGTTAGGGTTAGGAGTCAACTCCAATTATGGTCCCCTTTGAGGGAATCGTCATCGGTGTTTTATAGTCCGGCTTCAAAATGTTGAAATATGTAACGGAATGTGGTTTCCAACAAGTTGTAGGCGTTGTCTGTTTCACCGATATGATTGACCAAATTGTCACATTTTCCCTGGTGTAGCCTAAAATAAAACTTACGCGTGCGGATGCCATGGCAAATATGACTGAGGCAGTTATACCCACTAATTTATGTGGTATCATAAAATTAAAAGAAGGAGAAGGCCGTCACACGGCAAACAGTGTACCGTCATTTAGTAGAGGGCGCTCTTCTGTTCGGGCGAGAAGATATCCCAAAAAAAATTTGCTATACATAAAGCACGTACGCAGGTTAGAAGTGATGCTTTTTTGATAATTAGCCATATTTGTTAAAATATTAAGGTTGTATGTGATCAATTACAATTATATTGTTCACGTCAGGTAGAAATCTAAAGAAAATGGAATAGCGTTAATCACTTCAAAATAAGGAAGAAGTAAAAATCGACATTAGCATGTGCTGTGGCCATAGTAAAATGTTGCCGTTACCTCGAATAGGACTGCACCATGGCTTGATATAAGTTCGGACACTTAAGCCTTAATATGAATGAAAATCAATGTTTAAATATTATTTCTATAATTTGTACGTTGCTCACATGATAGGTTAAATTATTTTCTTCCTTATGGTGCTTTTCTCAATTTGAATTGATTGATTTACTACGATAGTTTTTAGACACTGAAATCGGCCTCCAAAAATCCACTTTAAATGAATACAAGTTCGGACACATTTTAACGTTAGTTATCAATACATATTTGTGCTATGTTTTCAGTACCACAATCTTGACCAAGACCGAAGATAGTTGTATGGTAATTTAGTGTGTAAAAAGTGGCCGACTAGTGTTGTGTTATACACTTCTATACTGTGTAGATAATATGCGCGACGGTCTTCTCCTATGTTCACTTATATGGGGTGGTATACATTGAATGGTAGATTCACCATTACATTACGTATATCTTTACGTAATTGAAACGGAACTGTTTTCTGAAAAATAGTCACGGGTGTACGGTATATATACGAGACTTACACATGGCGTTAACTGTTTATACCCAATCAGTAATGATTATTAATTAGTCATACTGATGTACAGTAGTAGTATAATACAAGGCTTGCCCGTGACGTGAACTGTTTACACCAAATCAGTAATGGTTAGTAATAGTCATGTATGTACAGTATAGTAGTATAATACAAGGCTTGCCCGTGACATGAACTGTTTACACCCAATCAGCTATGGTTATTAATTAGTCATACTGGTGTACAGTAGTAGTATAATACAAGGCTTACACATTACGCAAGGCTTATACGTGACGTGAACTGTTTACACCCAATCAGAATGATCAACAATGATTATTATTTAGTCATGGGTGTACAGTATAATACTTTGAACTTTGATAAAATTACGAGACGGGACGTGCAGAAGGTGTACTAATAAGTCAAACCTTCATCGGTTTCCAAATCGTTTGGCTGCATGAGAAGCTGTGCCCGAACCCGTTCCAGTAAGCCTACTTGCTCCAGATCCGACGGTGGCTATAAAATAGATAATAACGGTTATTATTATTAACAGCAAATCAATATAATTAATCATAAACAATGTAGTGCCACATGATATGTCAGGCATAATGTAAGCCCGCCGTTATTTTGATATATTACTGTCATAAGAAAGAGGAGAGCTAGCTTTATATTTTGCCACAAAAAATCACATGTAAATATATTTTTTCTAATTTATAAAATGTGTTTAAGGCGTTGGAAAAAATCCCGGAAGAGGATCACACCCGAGGCCAAAGTTGAATTTAAGCATCATAAAATGTTGTACCAGATTGCCTTCAATGGCACTTAGCTTTTCAAAAAAGTGCACGACCCAAGCCAAAAACGATGGCGCTCCGCTTAGATACCGGTAGTGTATCAGACAAATCAATAGACTGGACAAATCAATAGTTACCTGGAACCCATACATCCCACCACTATACAAATCCATATATTCTCCCCTTACCAGGCGCGTAGCCAGGAATTGTCCAATGTGTGTGTGTGGGGAGAACCCATACAATTTCCCGGAATTATACTAATCGCCGTCCATCGACTATCTAAGCGGATCGCCAATTCCTTTGGCATAATTTTTTATTATTTTGAAGAAATTTTTGAATTTTAGTTTTGGGTCTTTCAAAATAGTGCTATCGTTTCTATCTTTGTGACTATATAAGTGGAAAAAAGCCTTTTCAGTAGTTTTAAAATAAACATTGGATAAAACGATATGGTCGGGTGAGGGTCGCCCCTCCTTTATGTTTGGGTCTTCTCAGTGTTTGATTTGTTTAAATTCAAAATCGTGTAATTGTCATCCTATATTATATTATTGTTGATGAATATTCTTTTGAAGATTTGTTTTAATTTTAAAGTTGCCTAAAACACAAACTGTGTAATAGCTTGGCCTAAATACGATAAATTCAGCTTTGATATAATTTAGGAGCAGTCTATCCTAGTCATAATAACTAATTGTTAACATTTTGAAGACAAATATAGAAGGATATAAGGAAGTCATAAAGCAATAATGCACTTTCAACATAAGATTTGAGTTTGAATGCAGATAATTGACCTATCGAAATCATGTCATATACTATCTTTGAAGAAAATGTTGGATTTTGTATATTGCCCAGGAGACCAATTATGCGATATTTAGACCCAAAGAGGGTTTATAAATAGACTAATTCAGTATAATTTCGGAAAATTTTAGGAGTTCGTAATTTAGCATATTATATAGGGCCTATGCTAACAAAAAATCAAAATTTCAGAAAAATATGCTCAAGGGGCGGGGAGGTGGTCCCCTTCTTCCCCCACTTGACAATGCGCATGCGATGTGTATAATTAAACGTTTGTTATCTGTTTGAGTTTTTAACAACAATAGAAAGGACAAAAGTACCAGTACACTAATGTTGGATAATTCACGAAGGGTTCGTTTTTTAGAGTGGGGGCTTCGTTTGCTAGGGGGTCGGACGAACTCTAGAACTCCCCCCCCCTCTGATAAGAATATTTATGATTCGGCAACAGCACGAGGGCTGCCACGCGGAACTGATAGTATGCAAAATGCCGACATGGTGTGCAATCGGTGGTAGCGAAGCATGACAAGTTTTAGGACTAGAGCCGATCTATCTACCAGAGCAGTCCCGGCTAGCTGCATCATGTAGTCAGTGGGCAGCCTCTCGTTATCTTTGTGCCATGGTTTGTAGAGCTATCAGTTCTAGTATAGGAGGAGGATGGACACGATTAAAGATAGATACATGGTTTTGAGACAACACACGGTCCGATACAGTAGTATGATGTACAGGTGGTGGATACACACATGTTTACATTTTACTTTATAGACTAAACGACATTCACTCAGCAATATGGAGGTGAGATAATACACAGTCTGATACAGTAGTATGATGTACAGGTGGTGGATACACGTATGTTTACATTTTACTATATAGACTAAATGACATTCACTCAGCAATATGGAGGTAAGACATCACACAGTCTGATACAGTAGTATGATGTACAGGTGGTGGATACACACATGTTTACATTTTACTATAGACTAAACGACATTCACTCAGCAATATGCCGGATGATAAATGTTCTGAAATGTATGATAAAATGTGAATAATAATGATAATACAGCTAAAATCCGGAGTCTGGTGAATAACTCTGAAAGTTAAAATGCGCTATTTTAAGGGTTATATTGATACAATATAATGCCTTTTTTGAAGTCATGGTTATTTCTGTTGATAGAGCGTAGGACTTGTGATCGCAAGGTGGTTATATTACAGTACATCTAACTGGTATATCAAAGGATTTGGGTGGATCATGTAACCGCTGTATTGAAAAGGATCAGGAAACCCAATCAATCAATTAATCCTAATTTTTACAGTTGACTGACACATGGAACTACAAAAACAAAACACTAGTAAAATAAAAAAAAATGGGGAAAGTTCCCCATCATTTTTAAACAGGGGTCACTACCCCCATCCACCGCCTTGGGCAAACCCATCTGTCAGCTTGTCAATCAATATGACATTCATGTCAAAGTCAAAGTAATGCAGAGTTCCCAAATACAATAGTACTTATTAATATTGTAATATAAAGTGAGTGTTGCAGACTTTACTACTCACCAGGTGCTACGAAGATGCAATATTGATGGTGAATGGCCACATGGCTAGAATTATGTATCCATGTGTGTAATAACTATGGTTGAATCGCTGGCCCATTAACACTACAAACAACTACAGGCAGTACGTAACATTATTTTTACTAGGACGAACCGGGGTTATTATAGAGACAATAGTAAATTAGATTTCCATTGGCCAATCACATTGTTGAAAACTAATTATGTTAATTATGTTACATTTGTCTACATTTTGAAATGAGATTATGAAATACCAACTGATGTTTGTGATTTTTCATGGCCCACCTTTTTTTAATCAATTCCTGTTTTATTAAACGATTCTAATACTCCCATTGGTGCCAGTGATACAAATTAGATAGCCAGTCACATACAAGTATTATGAAGTAAAGTATGAGTAATGTTCTCTGTACTTAATATAACACGTTAATAGTGCACTTTAATGTTACCATTAATAATAAGTAGTTCTTTTCCTAACAGTTCATTCCATGATTTCATTATTTGGGAGTCAAGCTGACTGTAATCCCAGTTTGACTGCATCAACATTTTTTAGTTTTTTAAACCACTGATCATACCTATCTATCCCATAGCCTTAACTGGGGCCTACGTTGATCAAAACACAGTACCTATAAATGAGAAAGGCAGGGGACCATTATCCTGGGGCTGTGCCAGTAAATTAGCTTATTTCATATATGTTTGGTTTCATTGTTCTCTGGTATGATTAAATTATTATAGGATACTTTTAACTGCTATTATTTCAGTTTATGGTTATTTTTAAATTACCTGATACATTGGTATGTGAGTGTTGCTGTCATATATTATTATCTGGGGACCGCGGGGTCAATGACTCTCTATCGAGGAGGTAAGGAGGGAGCTATTATAGTCTGCCAGTCAGGAACATACCAAACCATACTCAGTAGACCTCAATTGTCACAATTGAATGAGCCAAGTAATTGGTATGTATTATGTGATTACCTGATCTTAAAAATATAGAAGTAGGCTCTATTATCATGTTTCTAAGACTTTCCCAGACCGAGTTATGATCAAATGTAATATTTATAGCAGTCATTTTGAAAAGCGCCCTCTATTCAAAATATATAGATCTACATATTTGTGCTCAACACCCACATACTTTTCCAAAGGTCATAGTATGTATCACAATAAAATCATAGGTAACTGTGTACGTTACAAACTCTCCCCTATAGAGCCAGATGGGTATATCGATAATGTTCAAATTTGGGACAGAAAAAGACGCCATTTTGAAAGTGGCGTAAACATACCAAAGAACACATTTTCGGAGCGGAAACCTGCCAAACCTTATTCAGGAGACTTAAATTATCACGACTATGTAAAGGAAAATTAATCCAAAGGTGGGTGCAGCCAACTCCATTTTTAAGGCCTTTTCAGATCCTGGCTCATGGACTACCAGTCTCTCATTCAATCAGAGATATTCAATACAGTTAATAATACCCTAACATTTAATGGTACTGGTCATTAGCCACAGCTTTGTTTCAAATTCATTGCAAGTTGTCGGTAGTCAACGGTAGTTGTATTCAAATTTCAAACTATGGCAGTTTATAGTAAACTTTTTATAAGGAACTAGGGTCAAGACCAGCCTATTTTACAACTAAAATTTCTTGGCATTTTCATTTTTTTTACTATCGAAGTTACCGTATGGTGTAATTGGCAATCTTGTGCAGGACATCTGGTGTCGACATTATTGATGTGAGGTTAAATTGGTGATTTTAAAACCAGATAGCACAATACAGTACTGTACATTGTACACACTACACAACATAAGACATTTAATATGGTTGCAAATACTACAAAATTTGGAGTTCCTTAATGATTTTCAATAGAGTGCTAAAAATTTCTTTAAACTTTCTTGGTTTCTAGTACTAGTTTCTTATAGAAGAGTTTCTTATACAACAAATGTGTATACCCTCTTGATGAAACAGTTGTATTTGCAATAGGGTAAAAGACCGCTTATATTTTTTCAATTGAACACTGTTTGAATTTGTACCGTTGATGAAACAGTTGTATTTGCAATAGGGTAAAATACCGCTTATATTTTTTCCATTTAACACTGTTTGAAGGTGTACCATTGATGAAACAGTTGTATTTGCAATATGGTCAAATACCGCTTATATTTTTTTTAATTGAACACTGCTTGAATGTGTACCGTTTCATCCCATATTATATTAAAATCATGAAACGCTTTTGTTACTGAATATTATTATGTATGAAGTATTGTTTAGACTTAGTTGATCAATTTATGATTTTAACAGATTTAAGATCTGATATATAATCTGATCTGATACATGAATGCTTAAGGCACAATGAAATGTGACATAAAGACTACATACAGTATAACATTGTTTTTGTGTAAACATTCAATTAATACAGCAGGCTTGATGCAGTGTAATAGCATGATAACAAACCGTTTATATTACAACTTATTATAAGTAGTATTGTAATATACATTGTTGCAGAGTGATACTTGCACCCTACATGTTATAATCAGGGGGTGGGGATGATACTTTTGAATAACCCCATTTTATAACAAAACATGTATACATCATAGAATATATACATGTGTGTCCAATTTTGTAAGAGGTCTAGAGGCCAACATATACAGAATGTATGTAAATTTAAAAACAAATTGTGGCACATGTGCTACATTCATAATAATAATGTTACCAGTCTTACATGTTACAGCTTGGGATGTTTTGACAAGTTTACCATCATTTCTCCCCCTGTCTGAAATGTACAATGTTTCCTTCCAGGGATGCGGCAGTCCTATAACAGGACTCAATAGCAGACATGTGTATGTTCAGCCTGTTCCAGTCAGACACACCCCTTCCTGTAGACTAGGATGGCCGAACCAGTATACAGTGTGCAATGATAATCAAACCAGTCCAAATAGTGGCAGACAGCCTTGAAGATGAAATATAAAATGATAGGGCTTGAAAGATATACATCCTCTTTTTGGAAGATTCAGTTTAATGTTCCTATACTTTGGTTGACTTATGTTTGAAAGTCCTTGAATTGGTCACAGAATATTTGACAAATTTATTGGAAATTATAATAATTTAGGAGCAGTCTATCTCAGTCATAATAACTAATTGTTAACAGTTTGAAGACAAATATGGAAGGATATAAGGGTGGTACCCCTCCTTTATCCCCACCCCCTTCGTTATGCATGGTCATATCGGATACTAACAGTTGTTAGGAATTTATAAAGCAATAATGCACTCTCAACATAACTTACCGAGTTTGAATGCCGAGAATTGACCTACCCGAATCACCGTCGTTACTATCTCTGAAGATTGTTTTGGATTTTGAAATTTGCCCAGGAGACCAATAATTATTATGCGATATTTCGACCCAGGTCATAGAGGGTTAAGTAGACTATTTTAGTTTAATCCTGGATATATTTAGGAGTTCCGCCCCCCCCCCCTTGGACAATTTTAAAGTAAATTACATAGGGCCTATGCTAACACATATTTTTAATCAGAACAATATGCTCAAGGGGCCTTCGCCCCCTAGGCCTAGGACCTTTCCGGGATTTTCCAAATATGGCCTACAGCACATTGTTAAAATTATATACCAAAATTCCAACCTTGCCATAATTTGGTCTAGGAAATCATTGTACTTATAGCCTGACTGATTTTTTTCATCAGTGTAGCAACCACGCGCCGAATCTCCATACACGCTGTCTATTATCAAAATTATAGATTATAATTGAAATTGATAAAATAAAATGATATGTTCCAATGAGACTCGAACTCACGACAGCAACATTATTACTCATGTAATCACTGCTTGGCCACTTGAGTCTCGTCTAATGGTGATATATGCGCCGAAGGCGACTAACACGTATTGGGCATCGTCTGTTCAATATGCCGCCTGTGATAATCCTCCGTATTACGATTTTGCGCAAGGTTTATTGTTTCCTCAAAATTATTCATTTTGTCCTTCAATTGCGACCTATAAAGTGTGCCCCGAGTAGCGTAATCACCGGTCTTCCTATTGGTTTAATTGTATCCGTGCTTCAGGCTCTGCGTAGGATACCGTGCGGATAGTACCGACGGGGCCATGGGTGTTGGCAGTTAGTATATATCCGGATCATGTGCGGATAGTATCGACGGCCCGGGCTATGGGTGTTGGGGTGATTGAGGCAGACAATGTACAGCTTGACTTCCCACT
>JAODAI010014025.1:0-12902 GCA_027575025.1 Scotoplanes globosa | reverse complement strand
GTAGACATGGCCATCCCATTTGCACGTCCGACCGGGGATCGAGCCCGGGTCGCAGTGGTGCAAGGACGTAGCGCTACAGTATACTCCTAATACTCATATACTCATAGCAATATAGTTATATTGGACAGTTGTTAAAAAAAAATAACCGCGCCAGTCACATAATGTTAGTTGCATCATCTTTTATATGCAATATTTGGCAATTGTATTTATGATTATCTTATCCATGTATCTTTCGGGATATTTTACTACACAGTTTTTAAGTTTTACTCAACTGTTTGTATCTTTTAAGGCATCATTTTCTAGTCCGTGAAATGCTATTATATACTCTTAGCTAAATTCCTACAATGTATTACCTGTATTGGTAATTCTACGTTTGATTTCATCTTTAATTTGAAAATCACGAAAGTTTACAAGATTTAATCATAAGTCATTGTAATTCGTACTGTTAAATGTTTCTTACAAATATGACAAAATCAGTCAATATATAGTCAGACGATCTACTATTTTGTATACATCAGTTTCAGTTACATATACTCATATTGACGAACAATTTGCAGAAATATATAGAACGGAATGTCCGATTTGACTCTAGTTTGAAGCATTTTGTAGATCATTTTCCGCTCTATAATATCAACCAACATTATAAAAATAGTTATGAACCCTTTAGGTAAGACAGGATAAGTAAGGGCATAATTATACTAGTCCTCATAATTATGATCCTGAACTTCCATCCGTAGAGTGGATCTCCTATAACCAGTAAAAAAATACATAATATACCGAGACAAGTATTATATGATGAACTATATGACGCTGCATGTACGTCATTGTCTTCAAGATCCCGAAACCTTAGAATATTTAAACGTAAGACACTATCCGTAAAAGTCAAACTATCATTTCCGGTGATCAATGATGATATTGTTTTTGTATAAAGACGTTGTAAAAATATACACGTTGAACAGCCGATTGAGTTCAGCTGATTAGATATAGGATAATATCGTAATCATTTATTCAACCAAATCTGACTAAAAATGTCCCTCTCTCTACCTCGCTCGATCTGATATCCATTGGATGACAGATTGTCACGCATAATGATGATTTGTGGAATGCAGAGACTTTGGTATTATTATTATTTTACGATCATATTTACGGTTGGATAACTTGGCGAGATGATGGCTGATATAGTAGGAGCATCAGTTAACTATTTATAGGGCACGACTCTCGAAGTCAATTTTCATGATTTTTTGTGTTTTTTAAAGCCTTGTTACTTTTTTATCTTTATTATTGTTTTAAGTGTACACACTAAACCAGTTACAAACAGTGATTGTGCAGTGGTAGCCGGCCATATGTACCACTTCGCATTATTATCATCACACAGCACATGCAGATATCCACATGCTTTCTGATTCAGTCGTTTTCTGTGTATTAAGTGATGTCCTAAGCTACCACTGGCCTCAAATATATTTTTTCTTTACTAAACGTTTCACAAGGTTCTAAAAAGCTGTTTAAACCTACCACTGCCCTATAAAGAGTTAAGAGAGATTGACAATAATGCCGTGCTAAATTCTCGGGTGGAAGTGAGCAAAATATAAATTATAAAATGCGATCAACAAATGGCGCGCAATAATAATTTAGAAAACACTTTGAGTTATCCACAATATTATGCTTCGATGACTTCGTTATGTTCACGGTGATCTGTATGTCGTTCTAATGATGTCTACATAAAGTACCCCCCCCCCCCCAATTGTGAATGTTTCATCATTATGTAATTGACATCCGCAATGGACGGAATTGGAGTAGGCACGACTATACTAAATGGGATAATTAAAAATCATGACAAGGAAAGAACTGAAGTTAGGGTCAATAAACTCAGCCCCCGTGGTTCGTGGTGTCATTCAATATATCAGCATTTAATGACGTCGGTAGATCTCTAGTTAGTATAGTCCCGTGCATGCATTATATGATCTGACTGACAATTAATATGACGATAAGAGTAATTTATACACGTAATAGGCCTACAAGTATAAACCGGTGAATGAATCAAAGGATCTATAAGGTATATAGTGTGGGTATATATGGTGTTGTCATGTCATATAGTAACTATTGAATCGAACATAATTCATATATAGGGTTGTATATAATATTGTCATATCAGATATTAACTGCCGGATCGATCATAATTCATATAGGGTATATCAAATTAATAGAGGATGAAAAGAGTAATTTATAAACGTGAGACTCCTACAAGTATAAACCGGTTAAAGAATCGAAGGATGATCCACAATGCATTTAAAGGTTATGCACGTGATGTCATTTCACCGAACTTAGCAACATTATGATATAAAAATACCCGTGGATTTATGAATAATTAACGTAGCTATTGCTTATTGGCCGATTAACAGACGACGATTGGCTGCTGGTCACAATATTGATATCCCGTGACATAATTCAAACGAATGCAAAACCTCTACATAGTCTGGGTGAATGACATTGTCAAATAGCATAGTAACTATTGGATAGAACATAATTAATAGGGTCCTATATAATATTGTCCAATTACATATTACTTACTCATATAGGGTATATACTACTGTCAAATCAGATAATAGCCTATTGGATCGAACGTAAACATACAGTAATAGGCATAAATGGTATGTGATGGTGCTTCAAGACAATATAACTATACAGTATAGGACGAATGCCCTGACTATTATTATTATGTTATATTATTATTATTTTATATTATTATTATTAACATAATTATAACTATTTTTGTTTTCATTGGTAGCATTGAACCTGTATATCATTGTCATCTATTGTATGGTATATATATTAACTATTTTGTGTTCTGACCTCCCTTTGCCTCTTTCGTATGGAGGACCTATACGTGACGACGCCACAGTGGAGCGTGCGTGGAGGCCACTCTGCGGAGTTAGATGTATCTCTCAGAACAGGTACATCGGCGCGATTATCATTGATTTTTTATCAATTAATTTGGGTAATTTGTGCAGCTTAAAAGCACTGTGTAAAACAGGCCCGGTTTGTGGTTTTAAAGAATAAGCAATCTTACTTTATTATGAATGTCATCGGTATTCAGGTTCTCCACCAGATCCAACAAATTGGTTTTGAACTCCACGGAATTATCAGTTTCCAACGGTTGATAAAACGCTGCACCTGCTAGTTATCCATCTGCTTCTTTGATGTAGTCCGCTGTGTTGACGACAGTCAATACTCCTTCCTCCTTTATCAGCCGATTGTATTATGATATCCTTATTATCACGGAGTTGCTTAATAAAATTACGTTCTGGACGAGAAAGGTTGTCTGATGTCTATACATTGTAATTATGTTGGTAAAACTGTAACCCCTTTAGGTTAAGGTTGAACAATCATAAAATATATTAGGGATAACTTCGATGGATTCCCAGTAGCTACTCACTTCCACAAACCATTCAATTGATAACTTGAGCTGCACCTTACTTAGTTCCGGTTTCGCCACTTCTGAGCTTCGCAAGATAGCTGAAGTAAAATGTATATTAAAGCTTAACTCTCATAAAATGACCTAAACATAGACATGGGCCCACTTAGTCATTACACGTTTAACAAATTATGAGTTTTTACCTATTTTGACGCAGTCTCAATATGATTAAAGAGTGCGCATCGTGAAATCGCGTTTGTGGTTCCTCTTTGTGTATTATTAGCTGGTAACTCAACGTTTTTGAGAGCTGATATGCATTGTATTCACTGATATATACACATGTATATAGCTTCGACTGCCGAAACAGGTAACCACTGCGAGTATTGCAACTATTCATTGTCAAAACCTTACTACCACACAAAGTCAATTGAGTAGTGAGAATTTGTCAACCATTTTTCACGATTTTTAGAAATGTACTAATTACCCAATCCGAAAAAATGGATTCAAATCGGCAGCATTAAACCATTTGGCAAATATTTCATTCGAAGGTGATTTTTGTTTCCCTTCCAAAAGTTTAATTTGGATATAAACGTAAAATAGCTTAGGCTAAACTACTCCTCAATAACAACTGTGTATTTGCAAGACCGTAAAGCAGGTATTGCTCATCATTATGATAATGGGAACAACTGTTTTGCGCTCTTGCAAGAGGACAATACAGTAATTAATCCACACTATATACTACGGGGACCTATCTTCGGTAACGCCTAGCAACTTTTATTTTTTCGCATATGTTGACATTATTTAAAACATGTTTATAGGATGGAAATTTTAATCACATGACTACAGGGTAGTATAGGTTGAGTTACATCCAATGATGTGATTATATATATGTGTAATACAAATTCACAGGAAATATTTTTGAACAAAATCTCTAATTAAATTAAAAAAAACACTGATTTCTTTAGAAACTTTAACACATACATGACCAACCTGACACGTGACTTCCATAAGATTATAGTTTACCTGAATACCAACAAAACAAATAGTAGACTAAGTAACATTACTTCCATCGAATATACAAACGTTAGATCTTTGACAGACATGTGAGACTGGTGAGGACGAAACACAATGCATTTTGTCTTTTTGACATTCAGTAAAAGGTTTTGTCCTTAAACCAGTTACATATAATATTAAGATCATGAAGCATTTAAAACATTCTACGAAGTAGTCCTATGAAAAGTCTGATCATTTATTTTATTTGATGACATCATTAATACACTTACTTTAAGTCAACTTTCTTCCAAATATTGAACATCTTCCATGTGTATGTTGTTTCATCCTAACAGTATTATAAAGTGATATATCAATTATGATTGTGGTACAATGTACACTGCGTTACATACATCATCACTATTGTGAGGGTTTAATTATCATGTAGGTCCTAATCAGTTAATTGATATGTGCAGCTAACAGTTTCCTCAAACATATCCCGTTTCCGTATATGTCTGGATGTGTGTCTACCTTCTCTGTCAGCCCATGATATATCAACGGGCAAGGTTCTTTACATACTGTCGTAGTATAGGTTGACGCTGTATGCCTTTCCATGCTGTGAACGCATTACTGATATGCTATCAGATGACATAGCAACATTCATGTATGGCTGCTGACGTCACATACTATGTCGTTAAACACTTTGTGCACATTTCGTAAAGGTTTAGTGCGGCAGGTTGATTGACATTACATAGCCTACTAGTAAATACATACAAGAACTGTCTGATTACTGTGATAGTCATAATGAGGCTGCATGTTACGTCATTTCACCGAAGTTAGCCGTATTATAATATAAAAATACCCTTGGCATTGACGTAGTTATTTCTGATTGGCTGATTAACAAACGACGATTGGCTGTTAACAATAACATTTCTATCACATGATAAAATTCAAATGCATGCAAAATCACTGTAATCCATAAAGTAACCAAAGTCGAATATAGGCCTAAAACCATGTTTTTATTTATGTGGGTGGAGATGTGTGTCCGGCTTAAACTAAAAATAGCGTCCTGGGTGTGGAACCTGCAGAAATAATACCCACTGGATATTTTTAACATATTTTTATTTGTTTATTTGTCTATTACCAGGGTTCACGCTTCGCATTGATCTATAAGCTAATTGATTGTATATAGAATGTTATAGTTAGCTTGTTGAAAATAATGGCACAAGCTATTTTTAGCCATTACAATTGTTAGTGTATATCATTGTATCCCATGCCGAAGCTTGTGCTAGCTAGTTCGCTGTTCGATTTAGCCTGTAGAAAATAGTTGACACTAGCTGTTTTAGCTTGATACTAAAAATGCGAGATTCGACCCCTGATTACACTAATATATACATAGTTTCCCACTGCAATCACTGCGTAATTATACTGTCTAAAATAAGCAATTTGAATTTGGTATTTCGATTGATCGATTGAGATTTATCGATTTTGGCGATAAATGAGTAGGCGATCATTTTAATACATGACTGGGATATGTATTGCAAACATAATGATAAAACTGTAATACTCACAAAATATTATAGACTAATTTTGTTGATCCATATATATAAATGTTATGCTATGGTTATTCCTATATATGTTTTATAAAATGTATGTAAGGGCATATAACATACAAACGTGCCCTAACATGTCACCTAAAGCTGCCCATGATTAACGGTGCCACGTAACTTGTTAGTTTATCAGCAAGCTGTGGCCCACAAGTTGATTGTTGGTCCACTTGATATGCAGTATATACATCAGTACATGGAGGGAACACAAATCTAGGATTGGTAGATAAGCAATCATTATCAGTATTTTTTAGATTCACCAAAAAGTATCTAGTATGCGATATATAAAAGAAAACACTTTTGGTTTCCTGGGAGAGACCGAATGGCATGTTCCAGCCATGTAACTGTGGTGTGTATAGCTTCAATACTTTTTACGTAATAGTAATTTGAAAAATACTTCAAAATAGTATTAATACGCCAATTGTATAACGTGTTGTATCACCGATAGCACTATACCGCGTGGTCAACGGTTTATAGCTGTATGTCAGGCCGTGTTTCCATGGAGAATCGACCAATCACATCGCAGATAATATAATAACAAAGTATGTGAGTGGCACCGCTAATGGGCAGCTTTTACCATGATGGACAGTAATAATAATAATACTGTGTATATAAAGCTCTATTAAGAATATGTAACTTGTCTGTCCAAGTGTCAATTATTGGGCGGATCATCAATGCCACATCGGTAATACTAGTTAATTGTGTATAAATACATTGAATGGTGTCTGTTGAAAATTACGGCAATACATAATTATATATACATACATATATATATACATTATATGCCGTTAAAGATTAATATTAATTGCCCGTATTAAACTTAATTATTGTTTGTATTATTATTGCAATTATTGCAATTGACCGACTATTGGTCATCGGCCTATTTTTCACATAACACCTTCAATTCAAAATTAAGCTAAATAAGTAGGCCTATATCGATGCTTATTAAGTACCGGTATTAGTCATATCCGTGTGGAATCGACCTCGTCCACCATGCTATATAACAGCAAATGATCAAATTAATTGGTGGAAATCAGTATACCGTCAGTTTATTTCAAGACATGATTTTCGAAACAAATAGCAATTAACATTCACCAGATCAGTTGATCACACATACTTCAAAGACACATCATCTGACGTGATTCTAAAGTGCAGTTCATAAAATTGAACTCCCTCCAAAATAATTCCAATCTGATGGGCACAAATATTTAACTGCACCTTTTTTAACACAGCATTATCTGTCAGATTTTTATCTGGATATCGGGCAACATTTGAAAAGAAATGCTATATTTTAGCTTATCTTCAGAATCTTCAGATTTGCTTTAGACTCCTTGAAATCGCGTGGAGTATCTTTGTAAACAAACAGTGCATATGTAGGGGCACCTCCAGGTGGTGATATTCATGTTCATTTAGATTTGTATGTACATCATGATCGTCCAAAGTTATACTTATAATAAAGATAACGTTCGATAAATTCAATCACGTCATTTAAACTATAAATAACATTTTACAGGATGAACAAAATAGGGCCGCAGACTGGGGTAGTCGAGTCGGTGTGTAACTTGAACCACCCTAATAACATACGACGTGACTGCAGTATGATTTGGAGTGTAGCCATATGTTGTGCAATATAGTGCAACGCGTTTTCGTGCCACATTTAGATGTCTAGTATATACATTGTTAACAATTTGAGGAAAACTGTATGCAACTGTGTTCTGTCACCAAAATGTGAGGAGACCTCATACGCAAAATGAGGAAACATACCAACATTTCCTCGTAAATGCAGGGTAAACTAACTTATGGATTTTTCGAGGAAACATACCAACATTTCCTCGTAAATGCAGGTATAAACTTATGGATTTTTCTAGGAAACACACCAACTTTTCCTTGTAAATGCAGGTATAAACTTATGGATTTTTCGAGGAATACACCAACTTTTCCTCGTAAATGCAGGGTAAATTTATGGATTTTTCGAGGAAATACACCAATATTTCCCCGTAAATGCAGGGTAAACTATGGATTTTTCATAACTCATGATGGCAGTTCAGCCCGGTCAATAGTATTTGGAATATAAATATAATATAAAATTTAAGTATACGGTCACTACGTCTAGCCAATAATTATTGTTTATCAATTATGATGTAAGCATGTAATATATGATTGTGGTAATATATATACATGCCTAAAATTAAAAAGAAAATCAATCTACAAGGTTGCACAACAATTAATCAATATGAGTGATTTAAGTTACACTTCTTTCTAGGGAAACATTTCCCCATTTTTCAACAGTGTATAATGTAGAAGAACTATGGTATGTAACAAATATACATTTCTCACTTTTAGAAAGTTTTAGAAAACAAAATATCCATGTAATAACTGAAACCTAATACAATTTAGTGGTAATATTTGTACAGTTGAGGCTAATTTAGTAATACCCTACCTAATATGTATCACGTACAAAATATGGTTGCAGAAAACGTCATCGGCTGACGCGGGAGGGGGTTAAATGTTCAACATTTTCCTTGGGGTAAGTTAAGCTTTCCACGCAGAGTTGAACAGTAAAAAGCAGACAGACTTTTTTATTGGGAAATGACAATTCTGGATACAGTGTATATAGGAACATTATTGGATGATATGTAAATCAATGTTTTAACGGCTTAGTACCACACTCGTGGTTAAATGCATCTCCGCTGAAGGTGAAACTATGTATAATATAACCTTTCCATGTTGTATATGCTAGTTGTCTTTAAAACTAAATGTGTTCATTCATCAATACTATGAACTTGTTTAACGTCTTGTCACTCCACTTGCGGGGCTTAGACGGTATCTTACCAACGCGCAAGGGCTTTTCAGAAGTGGTGTAGCCCTTTGTGATCGGATGGCATGCCCTTCGTGACTTCAAAACATGGCCCTCGGTGGACCAAGGTGGCTACAGAGCAATCGAGAAAAAGTACCTTGCTCAAGGATATCAGACGAATCAACCAACAGACTAATAACGTATTTAAAGAAATTTCTAAAGTTATGCATACTAAATTTATTGGAATAAGCTTATATAGACTCTATAAGCTAAATTAGAGTGATCATATTTTGCACTTACTACAGCAATATATATAAACAGTGGATCATATGTAAATTGAAGTTCTACGAGGATAATAATAATAATAATAACATTTATATAGCGCCTTTCCTGCTTAAGACCAGGAGGTCACAGCTCAAAGCGCTTTACATGATAAAGATTTTACATACATATAGATACAGGTGTGGTTCATTAAAATATGCATTAATCATAGTGTAATGAAATAGATAAGTTTTAAGTAACCATTTGAAATGTGTTAATGTATCACACGATTTTACCCTCTCTGGCAATTGATTCCAATGTGTTGCACCTGCAAAAGCAAAACATTTACTTCCATAACATATACTATTCGAATGAGGTTGTACTAAGTTATCTCTATGGGATGATCGCAGGTTGCGAGGTGGTTCATTCGAATGAATCAGTTCACCAGTATAATGAGGCTGGTTAAATCTAAGTCCACAAAAAGCAATAACAAGTATTTTAAATATAATTCGATAGTTTACAGGAAGCCAATGTAAATCAATGTATACTAGTTCCACAACATAATACAACGTTTTCCACTATATTGGTTAATTGTTAATTGTATTATCAGTTGTAACATGCACAATTTTAGATACTGGTAAATTGTTACGCTGAAATTCGACACACGCTTACAGTTTGTTTTACATATACACTGAAAGGTGTGGCCGGGTTACATAAATTGGAGTTCCCATATACATACATGTGAAGATATAACCACCAGTTATGGGCCATGCCAACGAATGTCGACAATTCGAGAAAATTGACCAATACACGTGTATTAATAGAGAACGTGTTTACTAATACATTTTGCAGTAAATGCAGAAATATCGTACTGGCACACTAAATTATCTTTGTTCAATAACCAAGCAATATAATTACAAAAGGAACAAAATTCAAAATAATAACAAAATACGTAATATCATGAAAAAACCATGAAATACATTAAAACATATCAAACATATTTTTTATCCCGTTGTGTAAATATATCCTACAGAGATTCCTCGTTGTAATATAACAAGGGAAGAAGACATTGTTGTTTGCGAATGTGATGCGAATCCACCACTCTCCAATGTCGAGTATTTTGTCAATGGTGCATTGATGGGCAGTCTACGTGGATACTTGGAAATTGACGAAAGCATTCCTGCAAACATATCATGTATTGGACATAATCAATTTGGAATGGGTAAATCGAAAGTGATATCTACAATGTGTGAGTACTATATACATATATCAGTGGGGCATCTCGTGGGCATTCGGTAGTAAAGAGCTTTATTGGGCACTAGCCTTGAGAAGTACGTATTGTTTTATATATTGTCTGTTTATATATTGGTAAAACTAAGTATTGACTTATTGTGACGTTATAAGAGAAATGACAAACAAAAATCAATATTATTTCGGTTTTGTTAAAGATTATTCTCAGATTCGGAGATTTTAGTGCTAGGTAATTTCCCCCCAAATGCGGAAATAGTCTCAAATTAATAACACTCATACTGAAACCAAACTAAATTGCACGACTGATCTAACTCTCTCATCGAAATCCATGTATATTATGTATTTTTGTTTTAGATTAATGCCACACAATATACAATACACCACTGAAAACCGCATACTTAAGCTGGTCAGTCTTATGTGACTGATTGAGGGTGATATGGTAAAGTTTTCAGTGGGCTAAAATTTTAACGTATGGAATTTAGGTTACTTAACATTTACCAAATAAATAATTTTATTGATTGATATATGAACAATAATATGATCGCAATCATAACTTTGCCTTTACTAAATACACCTTTGTAAACCTTAATTACCCGAAATATTTAAATTCAATGGGGATATTTGGGTTTTAATGTTATGACAATTTACACTGAAAAGTGTAAATGATAATTATATTCTGGTAACCTATGAAATACTCGATTTGCAGTAAAACAGGCGTATGTACCGTATAATTATGTCGCAAATATTAATATTATATATAATTATGTTACTTCATAATTATGTCCTGCTCAAATTTCTCAACATTTCACAAATGTATCTCTCTCTACCTCATGAATCCATAACAAGACATGAGAAAGAATATGTTGACTATCAGCAACATCATTGACTAAAGCCCTCAACTCATCTATATCCATAGCAATGGCCCACCAAATTCCATCCCCACCAGCTCTCCTGAAATATCCCTCAACATACTCCTTCTATCTCAAACGAGGTATTCACCTACCCTTTTTATCAACATACACTTACGACATTGCCATACTCGACAGTTACCCACCGTCAAACCGCACAACATCATACCCAACCCACCTCATATGCCCATTATGATGCTCTTTGTAAGACTCCTAGTTATCCCAAGATCCACCGGATATCATCTAACCCTACCCCTATTTACCCGCTTAACGCCAGGTTTATGCGTCGGGTTAACGCCGGGGGTTATCCTTCCAATCCAATTATGTTCGCAACGTGGAGTCACTGCTGCTGAGCACCATATACAAATACTGTATCCAGCCCATAATTACATGTTGGAATAACACATGTACTCAAAATACTTTCCCTTTTAATTGAATTTAAATATGCCGATCTGACATAAGCCTCCTATACATTTATCCAGGCCAGAGCCCCATACGGAATAATTTTACGCACTTCTCTATCCAACCGCCCACCACCATAAATCATTATCCTCCAGTTACGCAAAATTATCCCTCTGCGTAATACATTTGCCTGCAACGGTTATATACAGCACCAGTCTACCCGTGTCCACTGGTTGAACCAATGCTTAAATCGGATAATCAAATAACGAGTTAGAAGGTATTAGAAATAACATTGTTATTCTAAATTGCACTGGTCTTTGTCAAAGCCTACTAATTATTGTAAGGCAAAGTATTTGTTTATGCAGATATGAAACAAATATGTTCAATATTAAATTATGTACATTTATTCAAATTTGATGTAGAGGTTTGGTCAAATATGACGTATTATTACGAATATTTATATATTTAACAAATACGCTTATTCCACTGTGATATTACGTAGCCTAATGCAAACATATCTTAAAAGTGATTGTGTAAACATGGGTAATCTTGCGAACAGTTTTTTAAACTGTACATATCAACAATTTTGTAAGCATGCACACAATTACGGAAAGTTGCGGAAAGTTTCGTAAACATGCAAACCATTACATAAAAATGTCGAATATGTCAATAATATGGTAGCATATACGAACAGTTACATAATGGTGCAATACGTGTGCTAGTTAAACCCGCGAAACATTATCATAGCTAACAGTTTGGTAAGCATACCAAAAGTTACATAGCTTTACGAATAAGTTGGTAAACCTGTAACACATTGCAGAAAATTGCAGAGGCAACTTAAATTCCAGTGACTAACTTGTCTATATTAGGGTCGCCCTATCATATCCCGAAGCAATGTATAGCCTAGCCGAAACGTTGCCCCTAGCATAACGTTGATATAGGGTAGGCCTGAACCTAGCGCTGTGCCTCGCTCAACCTAGTACGACGTTTGGCATATCTCTATGTTAGGCAGAACCGAATGTTATGTCTAGTCGACGATTATCCCTAGTATACAAAAGTAGGCGTATACTAAAGTTATACCTATATTTTGGCTAGTGTTAATTGACATTCATATTCGCCTAGGCCTACATAATTATAATAATTGTATTATGATAGATGTCCATATTTGCTGAGTCGTTTGCTTAGACTTGTCACTTGATGTTCAGTGAACGGGATTGGAACATGGTCAACAATCCAGTTATCCTCGACTAGGAAAAAAACGAGGACGGTGGTTA
>JAODAI010013914.1:0-12910 GCA_027575025.1 Scotoplanes globosa | reverse complement strand
AATAATACCTGCGTATCATATATTTATCAAATAATCCCGTGGACTTGTCCTTTAAATATGGTAAATAGCTTCTATACTCATTATGTCATGGTCGGTATATATGTATGCTACTGTACATACAGTTTTTTCATTATGAACTTTGGAAAACATTTTTTAATATATTTAAAAAAAATATTATTAATATAAAATTTTATTGCATGTAGCATGACATCTTTAATCTGAGCAAATATTCCATTCGCCTAAGTTGCTACTAATATTAGTTTAATAACGGGGTGCATATTTCATAACAATGTATGATGCACACATTCAGAATAATGACATGTACTTTATCAAGTTGTTTTTAAATTATTACGGACTCTTACTGTTTGCCATGGGTAATACATAATTTACAAAGTATTACATTATTATAAATACTTTACGGTGTTTAATACAGATCAATCGTATTTGAAATGAAATATAATATCATTATGGATTGACCCGGGGTAATATCAGATGTGCTAACTATATGACTGTAGTCATATATAAATTACCCTGAATATATACTATCGTGCATTTGCCGCCAGGTTAACTCCTGTGGTTTGTTCGATTGACGTCACTGTGCTATTCATATTTGGTACACTATTACATAATTCAATATATGCTATATTGTGCACAAGCTATCAGATGTACCGCAAAATAGGATGTCTGAAGGCGATTGTGATGGCCAAACAGATGCTGCATATAGATATTTTTGGGCGTATTAATCTTTCTAAAATGCTCCAGGACCAGCCCAGGTTTACCGATTAATTGCAGCAAATTTAATTACTTAAAATGAAGAAAAGGTTTTCATCTTTTGACTATACGATAGGGATTTAAGCTGCACATGTAAAATAGGACTACAGAGTTCATAATAAACAATAAATTTGATGCTAAAGGGAATTTATGCTACATTTTCCCCATCAAATATTTCTCAAAAAATTCTACCAACTTGAGTTGTTTTATGGTGGTATTATTTTAATTAATTAATATTAAATAATAGGCCTGTCCTGTGTAGTGAGGCATTATACCTACTGTCATAGTGTAGCCTACCAACAATGTATATTCGAGGTATAATAGTACGTACAAAATATAGTGTCCGTTTAATTTCACGCAATGTTCAAATACTATATTATGTTCCCCCATGAATCCGTCACCGTGGATGAAACCCCTAAAGCAGATCGTTAATACGAGACTAATGCAATTGGAATTTGGTCAACAATCTAGTGATCTTCGATTATAGGAATCATTTCCGAAGTCGAATTTAACCACATGGCTTAAGTGGGCCTTCGTTTAAAATTCATCCAATCCCATTGTTGGCCTACATATACTTATATTCAATCGTTAAGCAGGGCACTGCCATAACACAAGAATAGCGCCCATAAATTTAGTTTCACGATGATGCATGGTACAATAGGTATACCATTATACATTTATGTTGCTTCACAATATATTTCTTACAAATGAGAAGACGTTACTAAATAGATCACTATATATTGATACGTTATGATATACAGTATTATTGTGTCTTAATATGCATAGGTCAAGTGGTTTAAAGGGACTATTGACTCGTCCCAGAATGTGATAAAGGCTAATGGTGTTCACACTTTATCCCACTGAAGCTCCGCCCACATAGAGCTAGATCGCTTAAGTATTTTTTAAACGAACTTTTCCTTATGCTGACACTTTCTTGCGAGAGAGTGAATCAAATGCGACTTGATTTGGCCACTTGAACTTCGTAGCTGACCGCAGGTACCTGAGAATTTCACCACGGGAATTTCAAAATATGCAATGGCCAGGGTAGCTTGCCGGGGAAAACGTGGTAGCCGCATGGGGCCATTTGAATCGGCGAACAGCGCCACACACGCAACAGGCAGCTGGGCAGTTCGACCAGCCAGTTGGTATGTACAGTGATTGATGTATAGCACATTAAACTGGAAGTCAAAGGGTTAATGCACATCAAGATAGAATATAACCATCTCTCTCTCTACCTCATGAATCCCTAACAAGGGGTGAGGAAAAAATGTTAACTCATAGCCGCATCATTGGTCAAAACCCTCCACCTTCCTCTATCCATAGCTACGACCCTCCAATCTCTATCCCCACTAGCTCTCCTAAATCTCTCTCAACACAGTCCTTTCATCTCAAACGAGGTCCCCCCCCCGCCCCTACCACTTCTACCAACATCCACTTGCGACATCGCCATCTTTGACAGTCGCCCCTCGTCCTTCCGTACAACACGCCCAGCCCACCTTATACGCCCCATTATCACCTTGTCTGTAAGACTCTCAGTCGTCCCATTCCCCCGAATATCATCCAGCCTACTCCTATCCACCTGCTTAGCTCCCGCGATCCTTCTCATTCAAGTATTTTCGCAAACTTGGAGTTACTGATGAGCACCAGACAGAGTAACTGCCTCCAGCCTATAAATACATGCTGGAATAGCACATATACCCAAAACTTTCCCTTTTAATTTCTTTGAAATATGCCTATCTGGCATAACCCCCCTCTACAATTTCTTCAGGCCAGAGCCCCCAACTGATTTTGTTACGCACCTCCCCATCCGACCGCCCATCCCCAGAAATCACCCCCTCCGATACGCAAAATTATCCATATGCTTAATACATTTGCCTGCAAGGGTTATACCCAGCTCATGTTGCTCCATACCCATTGATAGCACCTCTGTCTTATCCAGGCTCATACGTAACCCATGTCTCTCAAATGAATCCTTCCATTCTACCAGAACCTCCTGCAACTCATGCTGCCTTCTCGCTTGATGTTCAGCGTATGGGATTGGAGCATGGTCAACAATCCAGTGATCCTCTACTAGGAAAAAAATCCGAGGACGGCGTTATTAAACCCGAAGGTTAGAAATGAGCCGTTAAACACAATCAACAAAAATCCATTCTACCAGAATGGACCTGCAACTCCTGCTTAGTATCCATAGCTACTTATAGGTCATCAGCATATAATATATTTTCCAGTACATTCCTAGTGCTGACTTTCCTACTAATCACCTCCATTACCAAAAATGAAAAGAAGTGGACTTAGCGCACTAGCCAGTCTGAATCCAATATTAACCCTTATTAAAATCATTGTTGTCAAATAGCAGCACTAAACTGTATGTATCCGATATATCACAGTGATATGTAGGGTGTTATTTAGAAATCAACAACACCCATGTATGGGTATAGCAGCTACTCTTGCCAGGAGTAGTTGTATTACATGACATGGGATTAACTAATGTTTCGTTGCGACCTACTTGTTTTTTCATGTTTTTCTGTTTTGTTTGTTTGTTTACAGATACATTGGACGGCACCGTCAATACTACCGTGAGTACGGTACCAGCGCGATGTACAAATGCATGTAGCCATCATCCACCATCGCCATCACCACACCCACCATTCAACCCCCACATACCTCCACAAACTCAACCAATGGTGTCACCCACAACACCAACATGTCCAACAGCACCACAACCATATATGGGTGTAGTACCGGGTGTTCAGCCATATCCACCACAAAATAGCTATCCTCCCAGCCCTCATACCGGTACCGACAGATACCCTCCCAGCCCCCATACCACATATCCACCATTTGAACACCAAGGAGGGTATACGCCACACAGCCAGTCCATACAACTGCCACCGCCTTACAATGTATCGGCTGCCAACCACGTAGACGCCAGAGCACCCTATATAGAGAAGGAATCCGCGTTTTAGACAAACAATTAACTTACGACAAAGCAGATGATAGACAACTATGATAGAAGCCCGGACCACGTGTAAGCAACGCATATATATATATATGTGTGAAGGGATGCGTCTGGTCGTACATGGTGAAAGCTATAATCGTATAGTAATCGGCCTGGAAGGCTTATTTAAACACACGACGCTAAACGACTACCAACGTAGGAAAAACATGGGCTTTTTAATTTACAACCTTACGTCGGGTGGTCATCCAATTCATACATTTGAAGTAAAACGTTGATTATTTTATTTTGAGAAAGTCATGTCGCGTACAATGGAATACCGTGATTTGTATTGGATAAAAACCGACACCATACTGGCGACCCTTCATTCGAACCCTGGATCCTCCAATTGCCGAGTTTCATGGCCAGCAACAATTAACCACTCGGCTCAACACTGTTAATATTACTATTCTGGATGAATATAATTTAGTATCTTGTTTTAATACATGTATGTCACTGTAGTTTTTCTTGTTATAACGCGGTAGCTCGCTCAGTGCATGGTATATTAGGATTGTCGGGCAATCCAACCAGCGCTGAATCCAACCAATCGCAAGATCGAAGGGTCGTGTTCATTCCAGGTTGGTTTCTTGCGAAATATGTGAATTGTGATTGCTGTGCAATTTTCACACATTCTTCAGCTTTTTAAGAATGACCAAACACTGATGTGTACTCTTGTATATCGGTTAAGTTGCACTCTTATCCATCGGTTGAGACAACTCCATGGACGAGACGAGGACGCAAATAATGATTCCGGGATATAATTGTCGTAGCTGCCACGTCGAGGTCATCTGTCTAGAAGAGTTGGTTAAATTCCTGATGACCATCACTGGTCACCATGATATGTGACACAATTGTATACCAGAAGGTTTTAATAATACTTATATGAGTTAAAGGGATTGGGAAGTTTGTAAACAATGTTAGTTGACATTATAGAGCCGAAAATTATATACAAAATGCTTCAAACTAGAGTCAAATCGGTCATTCCGTTCTCAAGATATTGCTGCTTGAAGATTTCAAATTCGAAACTCCATTTATTTAAACAACGTCGTTATCAAGACTAAAGTGACGTAAGGTCCTTACAACTAAAGTAAAAATATAGCTTACAAAATCAATCAAAATATTAAACACAATAGCCTAATTCAATCCATGTATTTTTTAGAAATATTTTTTCTATCAAAGGGGTACTAAATGTATAAATAAACAAAAGAGAAACACATTGATGAATTCATTCGGTATGTACTTGATACATTAATAAGTGTGTAATATACCTATATACATACTACAATGGCATTAACACTGTGGAAGTTAATAAGATATATTGATATTTGCCAAACACACGATGATTGGGGTAAGTTAAGTTAAATAACAAAGGATCAGTAAGGACATAGTCCTCATAATATGATCCTGAACCTCCACCATACAGTGGACATCCTAAACCCGTACACAGTCACAAAAATACGCATCAATACCTTCAAGACATTGACTCTATTGATGGAAACCAACGACTGTGGTAAGCCATTCCACTCTTCAACAATTCTCTATAGGAAGGAAATCTGATGATGATGATGATGATGATGGTGAGAAAACATGCCAGGATCTGAAGGACCTGTATATATTAAATGTGCAATTACATTTTCCGTTCTCATATATCGAGTGAAAACTACATGTTTTCCTATATTCATATTAGCATTTTTATTATAATTATACTATACTGCTGTATTTGTTTATCATTAAGAAGTCATTATTGAAAGTATATGCTATGTCTTACTATTAGTATCTGCTATAGTTCAGGGTTTAATTAATATACATATATATATATAATGACTATATTGATTGTCATTGTGTTATTTGTCTACAACACGACGTGAGCTGGATCAGCGGTAGAGTGTTCGACTTGCAACACTGGGGCCCCGGGTTCAAATCCCACCAGGTTCGTTTCAGGTTCCTCTACAAGGCTAGCGTGGCGCAATGATTAGAGCATCCGCATGCAAGCGGGGAGACCAGATAGTGGTTTCGTGCCCGCTAGGGTTCGAGACCCCGGGAGGTCGGGTCATACCGAAGACTTTAAAAATGGTACATGTTGCCTTCTCGCTTGATGTTCAGCGTATGGGATTGGAGCATGGTCAACAATACAGTGATCCTCGACTAGGAAAAAATTCCGAGGACGGCGCTATTAAACCGAAGGTTAGAAAGGAGCCGTTAAACACAACCAACAAAGGTTCCTCGAAAAAAATATGAATTGTGATTGCTACTTTAAATGCGGTCTGTGATTCCTCACCTAGCTCTCCGTCAGCCTTTGGCAAAATGGCCAAAGACTGATGTGCACTTTCGTCCATCGGATGTGGACGTATAAAAGGCGGTCCCGGGGTAGGATCACTCATACCTATACCTATACATATATGTTCAATCACCTTAGATGACCATCCATGATCACATGTGATACTGTAGTGTATCCTGAACGCTATAAGTTATGAGTCCAGTTTAGTATTCTACAGAAACAGACGTTCTGTGTAATCTAAAATTATACCAAGAACCTGTGAAAGATCGCATGTATTTGTGTAACTGATGATGGATGACTTTGCTATGGCACGGGATGTTTCGATAAGCATCCATCATTTTTATAAATGTTTTATTGTTTATCCTAACATCATATGTTATTTTAGTACCACATACAGTTTCATTCAAATATGTTTCATAGATATGCATGCAATTAATGCCCCCAAATCATTTCAATATATTACATTCTAATTTAAAAATGTTTGGGTACATGTTTGGGTACTGACAACAACTTTAAAGAATATATTTTAATTGTAAAATGTTTAGGTATACTTAACCCTTTGACTACCAATTTAACCTAGAGCGACCCGTGCACACGTCAATCTTTGGTAGGACTGCCCTATTGGCTGTCGTATATGGTTGCTAAGTTGGATCAACATACATAGCCACCGGGGCTACCGTCGTCGGCTCGGTCATTGGACATCTGTGTTGCATTGTGGTGAAATATCCGGTCCCTGTTGGGCATGTACTTCATGTAACAGACCTGAAATGGAATGTATCTCAATTGGGATATACAAGCTATTGACCCTAACCCTAATTCTGAATTATAACTCTCAATGGACGTAATACACACAATGGGATACTGCTTCCGGTCAAAGGTCACAGGTCTGCTACATGAAGTATATCCCCCTGTTGGAAGCTCCGAGCTCGCGTGTATCGAACCAGCCGTGTTTATGTTATATCTCTTGCCAGCGCGTGTTAACACGCTTATGGTAGCTTATCATAATTATGGTAGTCAAGAGGTTAAAACGAGCCTTCATTTGTTGTCACACTGCCATCGTGTTTCTTAATGGATGCACACAGTCGTCATAATCACATTATTGTCATAATTTGACCAACCGAGATTAACTTAATCATATCGGACTAGTACTCTGAATCTAACCGAAACTTAATACAAAATAAGGTTTGACATTGTACTATATAATACATATACGTGTAATCTGATAGCTTATTATGTAAGGTAACAATAATTGGTTGTGAAGTATACCAGACTTACCAGTGGACACGACTGATTTGTATCAAGTTCAAGTTTATTGTATCTGCAATGCATAAAATACAGTTAGGTTAGTAATGAGTGTGACCAACTGAGATGAAATTCCTATTAGTATAACTATTATATTAAATACAATACACATTTAGGTTTCAATCAAAGTACCACCATACGTTTAATTATAATCTTGTCAGCGTAATTACACTGGTAGTGATATATGTACGTATATAATCCGATAGCTTCTTTAGTAAAATGAATATAATTGATTAAGACATATACATATAGACATGGCTGCATGAGTATTGGTTATACTACAGCTTACTATTCTCTGCAATGAGTACAATGTACATACCAATTCATAAGTATTATAATAACAAGTAGGGTATTATTATATACTAATTTTCAGTTATATACGAAGTATTACAAATTTACTGCCAAATAGGTAGGCTATATATGGATGGTTTCAGCTACGGTGGCCATTTTGAAAATGTATATTTATGAAGGAATTAAAAACTGACACTTCGTATATACACACAGACATTTATATATATATATATATATACATGTCTGTGTGTATATACGAAGTGTCAGATAATGGAGGTTCACTTATAATGTATATATACATTATAAGTGAACCTCCATTATCTATATCTATTTAGTAGATTTTTTAAACTAATTGATGTGCGTTCAAAGACTATTATATATATATATACGTATACCAACTATACAATAAAACAGGCATACGTTATGTGTATTAATACGTGAGTAATAGTGATCATGTAACCTACGTGTTGCGGTTATTAAATACCCTTACGCAGGTATATGTACTATAATTAATAGGCTATAGGCTTCTATTGATTTTCAGTCCATTGCAGCAAGGCAGCTGTCGAAATTCGGTGGCTCTATTTTACTCCAATGAGTCTCACCAACGAATTCAAATAGTGTTTACCAGAACAGAATATATCAGTATGTAAAGGAAAGTAGGCGAACCTGTACTAAATATATTGCGCCATATAAATGTAAGTCCATGCATGTAACAATAGACATAGCATCATAAGGTGTATACTAGGCGTATACGCTCCGATCTTGGAAGGGGCGGAAGCGTCGCCGGGTGTAGGCCTACACGCACCGGTATTGGAAGGGGCGGAAGCGTCACAGGGTGTAGCCCTACACGCTCCGGTCTTGAAAGGGGCGGAAGCATCACATGGTATAGCCATGCACGTTCCGGTATGGGGAGGGGCGGAAACATCACAGGACATAGGTCTACATGCTATAATCTTGGAAGGGGCGGAAGGCGGCATCATATGGTGTAGGCCTACACGCTCCGGACTTGGAAGGGGCGGAATCATCACATGGTATAGACATGCACGATCCGGTATGGGGAGGGGCGGAAACATCACAGGACATAGGTCTTTTTTATTTATTTATTCTTTATTCATACCCAGGGACCCTGTCACTGGTAAACCAGTGTTCTCCCCAGGGTCCCTATGCTATAATCTACATGCTATAATCTTGGAAGGGGCGGAAGGCGGCATCATATGGTGTAGGTGTACACGCTCCGGACTTGGAAGGGGCGGAAGCATCACAGTGTGTATGCCTATGCTCCGATCTTGGAAGGGGGAAGCAGATGCAGATTTGATGCATTGTGGGAATATTTATATTGTTCCTATGCCTAAACTAGTATTTAGCCTAGTTATATGACACCGGCTTCTGAACACAAATGCTTCCACTGGCACTTATTGATACCGTTCCCACCTGCCCTGCCCTGGTTGGGGCCTGATCAGAACCACCCGACCACCCTAAACAAAACTGTTTTGACTATGGAAACGCAAATGTCCCAGGCATCAACTGAAACCTCGGCATCTGGGGGTATATTTGAATGCATTACAGGTCAAAGAGTAATTGTTTCATTTACAAGTATATAAATTAAAATCCATTTGCAGAGATCTGACAATTGAGGTTAATTAGGTGAATTATCGGTATGTGGTCAGAAGATGTCAGTGGTCATTAATGTCAGCGACTTTATTAAAGCTCTACAATTGTACTCTCCCCCCAGAGTAGGTTACTATTGATGCATGGGACATTTGTGTTCCCGCTTTAAAAGTAGGTGGCACTCTGTGATCCTGACCATACCTCAAACATATCATGGTAGGTGGGAACAGCATATTAGAGACTGGCATATTGTACACGCTATGATCATTAAGGAGATACCATTGTAATTATGTCATGGAATATGGTACATACATATGTAGTATAATCATGGTGTAATATTATATTAGTGATGACATCATTAGTGATGACATCACACACAGGTGTGGTCTACTCGTTGATAATATCAATGAACGAATATGATGTGATCAGGTACTAGTAGCAATAGTAGACATCCGTCAGTCTTACATACTATGAAGTAGCACCCTGTTCACATTGTAGATCATGGTGTAATATTATATTAGTGATGACATCATGACACTCATGTATTGTCTACTCATTGGTATTATTAATGAACGAATATGATGTTACAAAGCACTATAGGGGCCAACATAGTGTGATATATCGGGTCACGTGCAATATCATTATTATTATTCATCTAATTATTATCATATCATGTAATGTGTTGTGTATTGATATAATGGTGCAGCAAGGCTCTAACATTAAGTATTATGGGGGGAAATGTTTTGCTTTTGCTGCTGCAATACTTTGGAATAATTTACCTTAGAGTGTCCGGTTATGTGATACCTTGATTCAATTCAAGAGGTCTCTAAAAACTCATATTTTCAAACTTTACTTTGGTTGACATATTGTGTGTTTACATGGGCCATGTTCAGACGTTCTGTTCTATTTATGATTGTAAATTATGTTATATTTATTTTGTAAAGCGCTTTGAGCTATGGCCTTCTGGTCTTATGCAGGAAAGGCGCTATATAATTATTTCATTATTATTATTATTATTGTAATGTACATATTTACATTGAATTAATGCAAAACTGGACAATGACGTCACAGTCATTGTAATATAGGCATTAACAAGCAATCAAGTTATTATATTCAATGGAATTATAATGTTAATGAAATCACATTGGTATTATAGAATACATAAATATCACACAATTATCATGTAATATTTAGCATCATTAAGTGAATATATACAATCTGCGTGCAAACTTTCATTACACTATCGGCCTACATATGTGACGGGCCGGGATTCGGGGTAAACATTTAGTTTCTAAGCTATTCTAAACTTTTGTATTACGAAATAAATTATTGCTATAAATGTATGATGGATAATTACTTTTCACATTAAATAATGTGTGCAAGATGTGCAGTGTTTGATCTATGTTTGACTACAAACGACTTTTGATATGTACAAAGACAATAGGGTTCCTAACTTTATGTTCAGAGCACTGAAAGACTGATATTAACATCAATGAAGTTGTATTTATGAGGAAACGTGATTTAAAGGTTTTGCATTGCATGTGTATATTGCCGTCATGTAGTGACCCCACATTATTATTCACAACCGCAAAAAGAATTGGGTGTCCATGGGACTTGCGATCGAAAGGTCGGGAGTTCCAGTGACTCTAACTGGTATATCAAAGGCTTTGGGTGGCTCACATAACCACTGCGTTGACAAGGGCCAGGAAACCTATTCATTCATTCATTCATTCAGTAAAACACTAAACTAATGTACAGTAAAACACCAACTTTAACATATGGTTACAATTTATTATAACTCTTTATGTTTTTTATTTATAGTGATACTTTGTTATTAGCTACCTTGATACAACATGCCTTGATTTAAACCCCTTATTTATTATGATGCTGTTACGATTAGTAGCGTTTGGTTTCAACATTTTGCAGTATTCATGGGTAGCCTGTTCCTATCAACTGTACTACAACTATATATATAATGTAAGTTCCAGTTGCAATTTTATTTTCAATTGACAATTACAGGTAATATCTTTACAGGAGCGTCATCAATGTTTATGTAGCTCAAACGATAGATTGGGCTGTGTAGATTCTATCTACCGCCACCGATTTTGTCTGAATGATTTTCTATTCCAGTGGCTCTAACTGGTACATCAAAGGCTTTGGGTGCCTCATATAACCACTACGTTGACAAGGGCCAGTAAACCTATTCTTTCATTTTTAAAGCCAGGCAGAGCCCCTGATAGTGCCCCGCCGTCATGGCGGGAGCTCGGCCGCTTAGCAGTGCACGTTTGTATGGGCAGGAGCTGTTCCAAGATTCTTCATATAAACATTATCTTTAAATATATTTTTCATACTAATTTTATTAAAGCCATTTCAACGACTTTAATAGTGGAAGGAGCTTTTATTTTAGAAATATTTGAAGTCGCTTACATACTTCCCGGAAATGAATGCATGTATCTTCTGTTCTATTACAAAATAAAGAAAAGGTTACCGAAAATATTTTAGGACCTAGAATTGGAAGCTTTTGGACAGTTCTGTGGGAAAATTTATTTTCAAGCCTAAGCTGTTAGCCTAACGTTGTTTTCGGACATTGTTAGATTGACTGATTTTGTGTACATTGACTGATTTTGCATACAGTACAGTACATTGGACTTCTATTCCTATCACATCAAAAGCAGGGAAATGTTCCCAAAGTCAAATTTTGAGATATTGGCATAGCTGTATAGACTGCACTTTTAACTATCACACTTGGTTCTACTATCGAGTACTTAGGCCTACCATATACCAAAGTCAAGTTATGATCATTAGTAATTATCATTATGTTTCGATCTGCATTGAAAATAACGTTGGATAAAAACAGGTCGATTCCCTGTTTGTTGGTAAATCACAATTTTAGAATTTTTAAATTTTTTGCTATTGAATTTTGATACAATATCCAATAACAAATATAATTTATGATAAAATATTTTTCACATTCATTTCTTTAGATTTGATTAATATAATGGTTAATATCTCAAAAGGTGGATTTGCGACATGTCCCTGGTTTTGATGTAAGGGGTCACCTATGAAGTCTTGCATTGCATTATGGTTGCATCTCTCGGGCAATCAATATAGCATATTTACATACCTACCAATTTCCGCCCGACTTTGCCACCCATGAAATGACTTTACAGTGCCACCCAAGTCTTCTGAATCAATTGATCAGCACAGCTTTCTCCGAGTTGTGTAAGTATAGGGTGCCACCCAAGTATAGGTGGAACATACATGCCTGCTTCAGGTACACAGTATTCAGTGTTGAAATCACCGTTGTCTTTCAGGAAGTATGGCTGTATATTGAGGAACGTTACCCCTGACTAATAGTTCCGGACATAATAGTTCAAGTCCATTTGTGCATCATGGCAAATCAGTTTACGGTATACCTGTTGTGTAACTGTTTATGCATCCCATGCAGTAATTATTTGATGTACATTGACTTCCCAAGAAACTTATTGAGACTATGGTCTGGATATATATCCGTATAAGGTCGGTATCGGTGATTATGGTCTCATATTATGTTATCCGTACCAATGCTGAATTGTCTTCGTTATTAGATCAAGTCCATTTGTGCATCATGGCAAATCAGTTTACGGTATACCTGTTGTGTAACTGTTTATGCATCCCATGCAGTA
>JAODAI010013803.1:0-12911 GCA_027575025.1 Scotoplanes globosa | reverse complement strand
TCGTAACATAAATCACTTATTTTCAACGATTATGTACATTTTGGGGGATTTTTTCAAAAGGGGATTTAATTGTATATGTGCAATGCTTTCAACATGGTAAAGTTATAGGACCATGTTACTAGATCTTTAACTTCACTGAACATCTCATTTGCATGTCCGACTGGGAATCGAGCCCCGGTCACAGAGGTGCAAGAGCATAGCGCTTACCACTATGCCACGGCCTACTCCTAAATCACAGAGTAGCAACCAAGAACCAGGAAAAGATCTTGAGTTGACGGCCCAAGAAATGATGGAGATATGACTTCACTAACTATGCTGGGGATTCTTGGTCACAAACAGCTTTGGACAAGACATCAATGGACGAATCATGTTCCTAACAATGGTTGATCTGAACGTCATAAATACACATTATATCGGTGTTGTCTTTGGGAAGACCCAACTTCCAGTGGCACCTTGCTGGTAAAGATACAATTTATCAACAAAATTGATTGTTAGGGTTCACAAGTCAGAAAGAAGGTCACAACATGTCAGAAGGTTCACACTAGTGAGAAGGTTCACACTAGTTAGAAGATTCACAGTCAGAAGGTTCGCTAGTCGGAAGATTCATTAGTCAATAATAACTGTAACTGTAACCTAAACACAAAATGACCAGTCTTTCTTGCGATTATGTGAGTGTTCCTGGTTAAGGTCCTGTGTGATTTCAACCCTTCCGATTTAGACAATAATTGGTGGCGCTATAGTGTTATTAATACAGGGAGTGTGGTGGGTAATTAACATATATTGATTGATCGATTATGTGAATAACTTATAGTCTTTGGGAAGACCCAAGTTCCCAGCAGTGTGGAATCACGGGCATCACCATTCAGCCAGGGGATATACTGTTGCTGGTAAAGTGACAATCTATCACCAAAATTGATGATTAGGGTTCACAAGTCAGAAAGTTCACAAGTCAGAAGGTTCACAAATCAGAAGGTTCACTTAAGGTTGAGTAATCAGAAGGTTCACTTAAGGTTCACTAGTCAGAAGGTTCACTAGTCAGACACTACTGGGCTGACCCCAAATTGACCAGTTTTACTTGTCAATCGATGGATTATTGATCATGTGTCATATCTTGGACGCACTGATCATAAAGCCAAAAGGTAGCATGTCGCATATCTTGGGTTGGTCAAGTCCTGAGAGAAATATTTTGAACTTTCTGATTTTAGGTAGCAACAGTAGCGCTATACATTAATTAAGACATGTAGCCTGTGGTGGTTCTAACATTTTAACAGCAATAATACAAATACCAAAGATGACCAGCACAATCTACAATTTTATGTCTTTCTTTATTTGAATACTTTACTTATTGCCACACACAAACAAGCATCATCTATCTTTGTGTACTGTACATATTTACAACTTTAATACATGATCCATCTATATTTGTTAAGTTAAAATGGTGGAAGTCGTCACAACATGAATACAATGACATTTTGGGGACATAGGACAATATTCAGCATTACATGATCACAATATACTGTTATAGTCAACGATATGGGGTGACCATGGTGTGACCGACACACAGAAATAACCCTAGATAGATAGATAGATAGATGAGTTGACTACAATCGCTGTGAACAAAACCTGAATAATCAAAAGGGGATTTATAACTAGGAAGAGAAAGAGAGTTTGTTTGAAAGAAAAACTACAAGGCTTTCCAAAAAATTGATACTCACAGCATGACATGTTGCTATAATTAACGACAATAAGCATAGAAGTCGGGAAATACAAATAACTCACACTAAGTGTAGTTAAAGTATGCAAATAATGAATTTGGATCAATTAATTTGATACATTGTATTGCTTTTTTAAGAATCCAACTCATTTCCTCACATTGCTGAAATAAGCATCTTCTAACTCGTTCTTTTAACCCAATATTCACCATACATGTACGGTGTCTACTAGTAGCGTGTTTATGCAGACACCGCATATATATAGGATGTGCACTTTGATACTAGTTCAACGTAGTGTGCACATGCTCCTAGGTATGTACACGTAGTTCAAAGTACATGCGTACATATACATATGGATGCGTGTTCACTGCTGTGTGAAACGTTCAGCACAGGGATCGTCTACTGGATAAATAATACAGAGGTAGTAGCAGTGAAGGGGTTAATAAGGTGCTGAAGATACATTATGATCATAATATGGGCAGTCAGCACATCACAATTGTTGTGAGGTTACGGGAGTTTAATTTTTGCCATGATCGTATCTGTCAAAAAGATAAAATCACTTTTGACAAATTCATTACAAAATTAGCACACATGGTCTTTTACATACCCACTATCAATTAACTACAGTACTGTTCAGTCGACGTTGACAATACCACATCGTATTATGTCGCCACATCGTCATTTATAGTGCATATAGTACATTCTAATGAAACTTTACAAACTGGAATTACTGCAATTGGAAGAGTTTGATCTACGATAGAACCTAATTACTATGCATGATACGGGCACAAAACAATAGGGCAAAAACTGCTTACTAAGCATGACACGTTCAGTAGGCTACATGTTCCAACTTCAACATTTCCTTGTGATATGAGATAGAATATATCTAAGGAGTGCTAAATACATCATAATTAGGAACATATAGTGCAGTGTTAATACTGCATCACTTTTAGTTGTATGCTGGATCAGCAGATCACATGTCATCAGAATTCTCAGATATGGATTTTATGCAACCGTATATGTTTATCTTGGCTGTTACCCATGGTAATATTATTGTGCAATATGGAATTTGAGACCCCGGACTACAATAATTATTGATGCAGGGGCGGCCCCAGCCATTATCCACCGACAGAGGGCCAGGTTCCCCCCAAAGTGATAAAATTTACACCGGATTTAGCATTTCTTCCATTCTGGATGGGCCAGTGCTCATGGACAGGGTGGACCATTTACTGTTCATTTTGTCAGAAGTAAACGGACATAAATGAAGGCGTCATATAGTAACCATGAATATTCATTTACATTTAAATTGTACGATATAGCATTTATCAGTAAAAAGTACATATAATACAATAGTATTTTCTTTGGTGAAACATTAAAACTATCAGTAATTGAATATAAGATATATATATATGTATGTCATAGGCTACCTGAAGTTAAAATAGTTATTGGCGGTCTGAAAATATGTCATGTAATTAATTAAGTCTAATTTATTCTACAATTAATTACTACAGGTGGAAAATTCATTTTAAGGAAAAAATCTAAGAATCAGCTGATTTGACAAAAATACTTTATTCTTATTAATATAAAATACACAACATCATATTCATAACTCTGTGAATTTAACAAAAATGATTGATGACTCCGTCCTTATTCAACAACGAATGATTTGATCGACTGATCAAGTTACCTTATAGATTGATTGATTATGTTTCCTGAAGCCTTCAATAAACCAGTTAGAGCCACTTGAATATAGTCATCATTCAAACTTCCGACCTTCCGATCACAAGCTCAATATGCTCTACCAACTGGAAGGTGCCCCCCTTTAAACAACAAGGTATATCCATAGATGGTGGATTGAGGTGATTGGTTGAAGTGATTGCTTGGGTTTCTTGTCCCTTTTCAATGCAGTTTGTATGAGCCACCTAAAGCTTTCGATACATCAGTTAGAGCCACTGGAATATAATCATCATTACCCTGTATTCAAACTCCCGACCTTGCAATCACAGGTCCAACGCTCTACCAACAGACAACTGAGCACACAGGTCAGACACGCACTGAATGCTGTTGATATACCAGACATGATTATCATTCCAAAATTGAACCCACAACCTTATGATGACAGATCCGATGCTTTGTCCACCAAGTTAATTGTTAAGAAAGTGTGAATGTAGTCATGTTTGGTTGATTATGATTTCATGGTCCATTTCAATGCAGAGATTATAGCAGCCATACAAAGCCAGTTATACGGAAGAAGCATTGGGTTTGTCTGGTCCACTAAGAGATAATATTGACCTAGGTCTATTGAATGATTGCGAATTAAATATAATTAATGCTGTCATGTTTTTTATTGATTATGTTTAACGGCTCATTTGTAGCCTTGTAGTTTAATGTTGTGGTTTAATGAATGTTTTCCTAGTCGAGGATCACTGGATTGTTGACCATGCTCTAATCTTGTACGCTGAACAACAAGGAAGAAGGCAACCGTTACCATTTTAAAGTATTTGATATTGCCAGACTCCCAGTGGTTTCAAACGCACGCTGGCACGGAACCAAATATAATGAACAAAGTGTTTTTGTCTGCTATATTATGCTGCCAGATATATAATATAACCTCTGCACAGGCGTGGCCACAACAGTGCCAAATATAAACAAGCAACATCACATGTACTGTGTACAGCCAATCAGCAATGGTTATTGCAAATTAAAGATGGCGCTATACTGATAAATTCAGTTAAAGGACGTCATGTGCAGAAGGACGTCTATGAATACGGCAGAGTAAACTTTGTCGAGAGAGGGTGATAAAAATATTTCAATTTAAAACGGAAACCGGATGGGAAGGTGAGTAAAACATTTCAGATAAATAGCGATAAAAAGAGTTTCAATAAAATATTTACAGGATAAGAAATATTCTATATAAAGGTGTTGTTGTCTGAAAGGATGCACTAATAAATTGGATTAGAATACGGAGGATCCCATGCAATAACATCATGGAATTGTATTACTAACTAACTTGTGGTTGCAGATATTACCATTATTATGATCAATTAAAAAATAGTGAAAAATCGCAAGTTGATCAATGTATTTTTTGATCAATATTGTTATGCCATAATTCAGATAGTGATGCATAGGCCCACAGGAATAGTACCAAATTGTGTATTTAAAACAAAATGTTGGTTAGCTAAAAGCGTGTACTAAAGGTTATATAAATTTACATTTGACGGATTGGATGGCATGGCCCTTTTCAACACAGAAGTCATATGAGCCACCCAAAGCTTTTGATATACCAGTTAGAGCCACTGGAATATAATCATCATCACTACTCGGTATTTGAACTCATGGACAAGCCAAACGCTCTATCAACTGAGCTAGCCGGTCAGACACGACACAATTAGGAATACCAGATTGCTAGTCCAATCAATGTGATATTGTACTTACTGGGTCTGCTGGATCCAAGGAAACAGCATCTCATACTAAATAGCTATACATGCAATTACACTATACACTGGGAAATAATATTATATAGTTACTAGCTAGACTGTGATGTATGTTGATTGAAAAGTATCCTGGCCCATTTTAAAGGGTTCGTACATAGCCCTGGAGTTGAAGTTGCAACGGTGTGATTAAAAGTCTAACACTCTATTTCTTATAATATTGTTAATGAATTGGCAATGTCCTTTTGCAGAATTAACAATCTCCTGATTTTAGTTAAATATCACGGGGTTATAGGGATTAAAATATGACATTAGATGCGATGAATTAAACCTGCAGAATTTTATAAAGTAGTGCTAAGATATTCCATTTCAACCCCACCCTATATCATAAACACCCAATGTTGCTAATATACTACAACGTGCACCACAAATTACACAGCAATAGTCAGATATAATATATGAAATCAATTGTCGATTATAAATATATAGGTCTATGTTGATTTGAATTTAAAATAATGGGAAAGCTTGAAATGAAATCCAAGCAGCTTCAACCAATAGCCTACAATTAACCAATATAGTTTAAGCTAACAGTAGTTATGATAACTTGATTGACTGATTCATTAGGTTTTCTCGGCCTTATCAACAACAAAGTCATGTGAGCCACACCAAACCCCTAACATACCAGTAAGGTTACAACACCCAGATAGTTATGACAACTTGTTCGATTGATCAATTAGGTTTTCTGGCCCATTTATAACAACAAGGTCACACGAGCCATCCAAAACCGTTGATATACCAGTTACAGCCACTGAAATAGTCATCATAACCCTGTGAGCTGATATGTGCGTTGTCTAGCTCTTTCAACAACGGATCAACCCCACCGACCACGCAACCCCCACCCACCAATACAAAAGATAGAGAGAAAGGGAGAAACAAAAAAAGGGGAACCTCACCGACCACGCAACCCCCACCCACCAACACAAAAGAGAGAGAGAAAGGGAGAAACAAAAAAAGGGGTGAGGGACAAGGGTGATCCCAGTGGTCAGGTCATATAGAGCCACACAGAACACTTCATATACCAGTTAGAGACACTGGAGAATAGACAACACCAATCTGTTTAAGGTTAGGCGTACAGCATACATAATCCTAAGAATATGATGGATTGATTGATTGATGATATATCTTGCCAATTTTTCAACAACATGTTGTTGGTGATGGACCATTGGTAGGCATAGTGTGACATCGTCTGCTAGGAAACCGGTCACATTATTTATGTGGATGGCGGACCATTTATGTACTGTAACACCAGATGTAGAGACCTAGTTAATGTGAGTGGCGGTCCATTGGCATAGTGCAACGTTGGGTTATTCTAGGGAACGGGTAGCTGAGGTGGTGTAGCGTAGCACCGATTGAAGGGTCCAGCTAACATTGCTTATGGGAGTGGCTGCCCGTTGGTGTAGTGTACACATCGGTTGTAAGGCCAACGTATAACTGCTTATGTGGCTGGAGGCCCATTTATATAGTGCAACGTTGTGTGTTGATGCCCAGCTAATATCTTTACGTGGGTGGCTGCCCGTTGGTGTAGTGTAACATCGGTTGTAAGGCCAACGTATAACTGCTTATGTGGCTGGAGGCCCATTTATATAGTGCAACATTGTGTGTTGAAGCCCAGCTAATATCTTTACGTGGACCGTTGGTGTAGTGTAACATCGGTTGTAAGGCCCACGTATAACTGCTTATGTGGCTGGGGGCCCATTTATATAGTGCAACATCGTGTGTTGATGCCCAGCTAATATCTTTACGTGGGTGGTGGACCGTTGGTGTAGTGTAACATCGGTTGCAGGGAGCGGGCAAAGTTGTTTGCGAACTCGCAGCAGTAGTCGTCCCCTGTCATCGGGATGAGGCAGGCGACGCCCAGTAGCAGCAACATGAGGATGTGTAGAGGCGCGGCGGCACGACAGGCCCTGGATAGCAACGATGGACGGGATATGCCATCAGGATCCGATTGTAGCCGACTGTAATGATAGAGCGAGTAGTAATATTACATTACATTGATGATATGCTACACTCACAGTGTAGATTATAAAATAACAATAATCAACTCTATATGTTATGCATATTGATGATAGGTGCAGATCCCGGAGCAGATGGGCTATATATCCCCCAATATTTGACAGACAGGGGGGGGGGGGATTCCCTGTATAATCGTCCTCCCTCAATATTACATTATATACTCCCAACGCAAAACATAATTATTGTCATTAATAAATAACATTACTATATCATTTTCTTCATGATTGTGATACTCCTAAATCGACACAGTCTTTAAGAATTAGAATGGCGATCACAAACGATGCAATATCTAAGGGTCCATACCTGTTCTCCCCCTATTTATTTCATCCAGACCAAGTAACTGTAAGTCAAATCCCCCCACACAGCAATGCCTACGCTACATGTTCTTCATTATGGTAATAACAATCCAAGATATAAGTACCACACCAATAACTAGGAGATTTAGTCGATGAAAGGATGAAAGCAGCCCAGCAGTGCTCCGAAGCGATTTTCATTAGTATTACTTGAAACATAGGGACATTGTTGTTCGGATAGGGAGGACATGGCCAGAATTTTTGAATGAATACAGGCTACATTTTATAATGTCCACCAGCACACTTTTTTATGTTCCAGTGCACGGCCGAGTGTTCCATTGGTCCAAAATAATTAACATCATGTAACACACAAACTCCAAACTTTTTACGACTACATCGTGACCTCTTCGGATATAATTTTTTCCTCCTGTGACTTTTTCGTTGATGTCTTACGCACATTTTGAGACCATATTTGACATCACGGGTCGAGACGCAACGTCGAGTAAGCATGTGTAACAGAAATCATAAATTTTGCATTATATCAGTATATAAGGTGTACAATACAAGATATTAATCAGTATTTTAATGTTAATCTCCAATTAATTGACCTATACACGTAATCTCCAATTAATTGACCTATAGATACACTAATGAACACAACGTTTCAACATTTACCCAAAGCATCTAAGGAACTATATGAATAATATAATAAAACAATAGAAAACATATAATAAATTAAACAATAGAATACATAAGAAATTAAGAACCGTATCGAAATGCCTGCAATTTTATGCAAATTAGTGTTAATTAACATGTAAATATAAGATTTTCAACAGAGAATGGATTAATTATTACTACTAAGTATATTCCTTGATTTTATCAGCATATTAAGTGATTAATGTAGAAAATATTGGCTTTTTAAGCCTCAAAATAGCCCAGTACAGTTAGGGTTAATATGAGAGAGTCAAAAGAGGGCATCAATCAAAATTATTCCTGCAAGGTCGCATCTTGAAGTCAGACAAAACTCTTATTTTGATAGAGTATGGAAAAATTGGAATAAATTATCACACAACACAAATGTTTCAGCACCAAGCCTCAATATGTTCAAAGGATGTCCTGACATGGAAGGGATATTTAAGAGTTCACACCTCCTATTCCTCGGGAACCCATCCCGTAAGTTACTCTTGATTGGTAATAATCTTCGCCAAAAGTTATGAAATAAATAGAAACATTATGCATTAATTACAATGTATCATTCAGTGCTACCCCATACCCTCATTTCAATATTGGTATTGAATTTATGAGATGCACTGGTTGTACTAACATTGAAATGATGGAAGGGATCTGTATTATCATATACTATTTTGCGGAGATTGTCCGACATGTATAAATGGCTACCATTACACGGTACAGAAATTCATGAGCTGTACTCCCTGGACACACTTTTTAATGGGCGGGATGGGGTGGGGGATGTCTGTTTCACATACTTTTGGCAAATATTGTAGGTGCTAGAAAATTGCATCCAACAGTATCCAATTCCCCCAAAACATTTTTTTAGTGCTCCAGATAAACTTTTCTGGCAATTTGCATATCCAACGCTCATACGTTCGGGATTTGCCCATACAAGGAAGGTGTCTACGACCATCCCGTCAGTAAAGAAATCTATGCAGACGTTGCTCCCAGCATGCATCTGTTTCAAATGTGAACTCACGTTGCCAGAGCTGCATCGTCCTCGTCCAGTGTATTACTGGACGCATCCATCCACGAGCGTCTGGAATGAATAATGGCACCAGCTCCCGAGGGCGGAGAAGAATGAATAGAGAGGGCGCTCTCACAGGGTACATCGACAGCGGATACCCTATCCGTTAAAGGCTGTAACGTAGACGGAAAGAGAGGAAAATGATAATTGAAGTGTCTAGTAGGAAAAGTACCAGTTGGCAAAAGTTTCTGAGATAATGGAAGTTAAACATTTCATCGTAACACTAAAACATAGCATGGCAAAGTCAGAATAAAAAAGACTTGCACAAGTATAATATAAAACAGGACATAAAGAAGAACATGGTGGTAGGGGTATCTATTTTTTGAAAATGTGACTCCAGTTACTCTTTCCACTAGACGCTTCAATTGTAATAATAATATTTATATAGCTCCGAACTCAACAATTATTACGCTTTAACAATTATTACCCCGGTCATTGGTTACCCCGGTCATTGGTCACCCCGGTCATTGGTGAACCCGTCGAACCTACAAAATCGTAGGAACTACAGGCAACAGCTAAATCAGCGCCAAATTGACATAGATTCACCTCACAGGTTACCAACTATACACCTGGGTAAAGTGAAGTAATCAAGATAAAGTGTCTTGAACCAAGGACATCCCCAAGATAACCGCCAGCAGCGCTGGGATTATAAACCAGACAACAGAATCAGCAGTAACATGTCTCTTGCACACAACGTCACAGTAACATAGTGCCCCATTGAAGGTAAAACAACTGCAGCTTGGCCTTGGCAAATTATATGGATGTCAGTAAATTTGGTTAAATTGAGGAACAATCATAAAATTTAAATTTTCAGATATTGACATTTTCGTCATTGTCATATCATTATATTTCATACAAAAGTATCTCTTGGTGAAAATATTATGCAGAAAGTAAAGTTTTATGGTAGGATATTAATTTATATTGTACATGAAACTGCACATATTCCCAATTTTATTCTTAATTATCTCCATTTTTTCCTTTACAAAGGGCACCACACATAACAAATTGAAGTAACCACCATTGTAGGATTTTTTTGTCCACATGTAGGAAAATTATGGATCAAATGAATGTCGAAGGCGTACTACTCATAAACGACATGCTTTAATTAAAACTCATTTTAATTTTTGCTCACATGTGTCTTGATTAGGAGTGACGGGTCATATATGTGATGCACCATGGCAGATATTATGTTGGCCCTGTGTCATATTGAGATATTGGTGTAAAAAGAAAGAGCAGACCAGCAACTTTTAATACTCTTAAACTTATTAAAGTTTGTTAACAGAGTAGGCCATATTTCATTGGACTTGTGATATATTTTGGAGAACTCCTCATATCTCAAAATGGAGAATTACGACATAATACCCGATCTGTCATGGTGCATCACATATAGTGACTATTTTTGGTTAGGCCTACCCTATCAACTCAAAGTGAACATTATATCATACAGATTGGTATAAGCAATAAATTATTTACGAGTCGTGTAAACACAGAAAAGGCTAATATTAAACCCTTGCAATAATTCAGATTTTGTTTGCACCAGATTTGTTGTCCATGCGACAATGTTCAGTGCGTCCGTTATATGTCAGAGAAAGAACCTACAATATAAATATGTATAACTCATGTTCCATAAGCCAATACTAATCGTAACACAATTTAAATTACTGAATATATGTCTATATCTATATCTATCATATATTGGTGGTAAAATTACCAAATCTATATGGAACCCGGTACATAAAAACTGGGAACATGTCACAAAAATTGAAAATGCAGGAAATGAAAGCACTATTTTTAAGGTTTGCAGTGGTACTAATATCATGTTACTGGGGTATATATTCTTCAAATATGCAAAATTGTAGAATATAGGAATGCCATTTTTTACAAAAATTCTATTGTGAGAAATTCCACTTTGAAAAAAAGGCATACTTTAAGAAATTTGATCACTTAAATAATACGTAGCATCAAAACGATTTTTGAAATATTTTTTACTGTTGGTTGTCATGGTAATAACATTTAGGATGGGACGTCATTTTGAGACAAAATAAATCAAAAGTGGCCAAGGAAGGCACTTTGTGTCAGAAAGTAATAATTCCAAGAAATAAACATTTGCAGAATGTCAAACAAAACTCTATTTTAGTTTCATTTATCAAGTAACAATGAAAACAGAAGAAACATTTTTTTCCGATATTCTTTTCTTCTAACGCTGTTTTCCTGGAATACCAGTTTACAACATGGTCCGGGTTATGATGAGTTGGGTCACATATATTAAGTTGTTTAACGTCTTGTCAATCCCGTTGCAGGGCTTAGACGGTGCTTTACTAACGCAAAGGCTTTTCAGAAGCGGTGTAGTTCTTTGTGATCGGATACCCTTCCTGACATCAACCTATGGCCCTCGGTGGACCAACCTGGCTACAGAGCAATTGAGATAAAGTACCTTGCTCAATGATATAAGCCGAGGCAACCAACAGCAGAGCTGGGATTCGAACCCGCGATCTCACGGTCACGAGCCCTTTCCCTTACCACTGTGCTATCTCGACCTCACAAATATATATCTATCATATATTGATGGCATGGTCAGGTAATATATGTCTCCTCTGAGAACAGGTGCTGCTTTTTATATGGCACCATTACAAACAATGGAATATACAAGTATATCAAGATGAATATAGAATAAATATCCGCTACGGTATCAAACTAAAACGCTACATATTCCCATCGGTGGTTCAACGCTAGCTACCATGCCTAGTATGTGAATGTAACACATGTCATATCAAACAAAATTTTACTACATTTAACAGTATGGTGGCATCTTGGGGACTGCAACTAACCATTGCTGATCGGCTGTACACAGTACATGTGATGTTGGATGTCTACGCTTGGTACCGTTATGGCCGACCATGCAGTTGGGTCTATAGCTTTGATAGTTGGCAAGATATTCTTGATTAGTGACACATCAAACAAAGGAAAAGTATTTGGATTAATTATAGAATTAGACAGCAATATGTTGCAGGATAAAATTAATGGAAAAGAGGTACAGTATATATATATATATATATATAAAAGTATAATCACAAGTGTTAAAATTATGATAAAAGATTGGCTTAAAGAGCACGGTATAAAATTTTAAAATCGACACCGAAAGTAAAATATATATATATATAACATAATTATGAAGCTCCGCACACTGGCAATCCATGACTCCACACAATGCAATGAAAAACACACACACACATCCAGTTCAATTGAGATAAATACTTTCTTGGTTTCTAATAAATTAATACACTATAATTATTGGGTCACTCTACGATGATAACACCAAATTGATTATTGGGTCACTCTACAATGATAACAGCACATTTAGTAAATGGATGACAAACTGGCATGAGGTTGTAATTTAGAAATCCTTAGACTTTCAACTTTCAGTGATCTTCCATCGTCATGAAATAAACTAAGCCTTTAAGGCCAATTACTATTAATGCGACTTGATCAAAATAGCATATATGTGACTTGGTACCACGAAAACGGCGTAAAGTCGTGAATGTACTTTTTGAGATATTAGTGAAATAAAAAAAATATATATATATTTTTTCCTCTTTTTTTTCCCTCTTTTTTTTTTTTTTGGGGGGGGGGTGTTCTTGCAAAT
>JAODAI010013692.1:0-12912 GCA_027575025.1 Scotoplanes globosa | reverse complement strand
TGTTAAAAGTTTGTTATTTTTGTCTTTATCACAAACAGGTTGTACAGCATTTAGTACTGTTAAAAGTTTGAGATACAAGGTTTTGTCACCACAAGACGATACAGCATTTAGTACTGTTAAAAGTGTATTTTTGTCTTTATCCTAAACAGGTGCGTCGACTGCCACCGGGTGTGACAACGCGGCAGTCTCACACGAAGCGGACCGCACGGATCGGACTCGACGCGGCCGCACGTTATCTGCAACGAGACACGCCGCCGAGTCTTCACACGGACGGAGGAGCGGTGCTACGGCGCAGAGCTCGTCCTCTAGAGGTCAGTCCACCCGAGACACTCTGCCCTCCAATCCTCAACCCACCCAGTCCAATGATCACGGTGTCAATGACCTCCAGCCCGCCACTGTACAGCTCCCGACGCCACGAGAAACGGATCCCACACGGGCTGCAGCTGATGCCGCTCCGTCACGACACGGAGCCGGTCCCACCAGAGCCAGGGTCCCACCGGAGGCCGCCGGTCGTCGTAGGAACCACCCGCCCACCTTGATTAGAGGGGGCTATTTGCAGGGCGAGATCAACGGGCCCACGATACCCGTGTACACTCTGAAGGGTTCCAACGAAGCGTACATATCGCTGACTGATCTGCCGTCGCTACGACTGCCCTCGTTGGACTCCGTGCCAGCGTTCATACCCGAGCAGCTTGAGCCGGTACCCGATGAGGAACCCCCGCCCTATTGCAGCCTAGCCCCGGGCTATGCTGCACCTATGCTAGGGGGACACGATGGGGGTAACATTGCACCCGTGATAGGGGGAAGCATTGCACCCGTGATAGGGGGTCACATTGCACCCATGATAGGGGGAACTGTTACACCTGTGATAGGGGGTAACATTGCACCCATTATAGGGGGAACTGTTACACCTGTCATATGGGGAGTCATTGCACCCATGATAGGGGAAACCGTTGCACCTGTGATAGGGGGCAACATTGCACCCATGATAGGCGGTAATATTGTATCCATGATAGGGAGTAGCATTACACCTGTGATAGGGGGAAGCATTACACCTCCTGTGATAGGGGATAACATTTCACCCATGATAGGGGGTAGTATTGTACCTGTGATAGCTGGACACATTGTACCCAATGATGTACGCAACGCTGAAGCTACGGCAACAGAGGAAGGCGGGATACAGAGGAACGATGACGACATTCACGATATTGCAATTCACAATACCGCCTCTCTGGTCAGAAGTCCATCAGATTGTGTGGACAGTAACAAACGGGTCACGTCGCAAGTGTCCGGGAGTGCGGTCAGTACTGCCGATTCTATGATGTCATCACCAGCGAACCAATTAGCGACCACCACAGGGAAACAACCGGGGGCTGATACCGGTGAAGACTGCGCTGTTAAGGAGCGGGGATTGGACGGAGTACATTCCGAGCAACAAACAAGAACTGAACAGTTATCTTTGAATCAATCTCCGCTGCGCTCATCAACAACCCTACTAGCATCAGGAGATCAAACCAGGTCAAGTGAGAACAGTCAATTCACGACGACAGGTAGGACGGGGCGCTTGACCGACGGCCCCAGTGCCGTTGCAGATGATGGGACTAGATGCGACGTCAGTAATGGTAATGTGGACAAACCGACTAGACGGAGGAGGTCGGACAATAGACAAGAAAGAGACCGTCTGGGACCTTCCGAGTTTACTGCGGATGCTGATGACAAGACAAGAGGATATGGTGCTGCTCCTCCTGCTCTGACCAAGAGAAGAGTAGAGTCATTGCCGGATGATGACAGTCCGACAACACATGTACCTCACGGGAAGAGGGTTTATTCAACGTCAGACGAAAAGACGGGTACAGCGTCTCTGTCTCACAGAAAAGTGCCTGCAGTCTCGGGTGATAAGACGGAGACGGTGTCTGGTGAGAGAGTGTCTTCGGTTGAAAGAGTGGAAGGAAAAGCGGTGTCTCGTGGAAGAGTGCGTTCATCGTCAGATGACAGGACAGATACAGCGACAGTGTCTCACAGGACAGTACCTGCTGCTTCCGACAATACTAGAGAGATAAAGGCAATGTGTCGTGACAGAATCTCTTCAGCGTCAGATGGAAAGATGGATACTAAAACTACATCTCGTGGAAGAGTACATTTAGCATCAGGCGATAAGACAGAGGTTAAGGTTGATATGTCGCATAGAAAAATGTCAAAGTTACTTCCAGATGATGATTTGGAGACACATATCTGGTCTCGTAAAAGTATGCCTTCAGCCACGGACGATAAGATTGAGAAATTTGTTGTGTCCAATAGAAAAATTCCTTCCGCCGAAAACAGTGAAGAAAAGGTAGTTTTCCATAGAAAAATGTACTTGCCACCAGATAATGGTACCGAGATAAAGGGTACATCCCGCAGAAAAGAACCAACTGATGGCGCTGCCAAACAGTCGGCGTCTCACAAAGGGTTGCCGACGCTATCGGGACACACAGCAGCGGAGGAGAGAAAGATTGCGGGGACGACAAACAAGAAACACAGAACCAAAAAGCAGAGGCCTTCTCATCCGGACAAGAAAGTGAAAGGGGTGAAACACAGAAGTGGCCACGGCAGGGCAAAGACGGATGCAGGAGAGATTGATGTCGGATCCGTGGTCCCGACCAAAGAGATGGCATCGGTTCCGTTCTCTAGGCCAGAAGGTGCCACTCGTGGTTCTTCGGTTGCCAACACTCTGGCTGAAATTGTCAACTTGTTGGAGGCCGTTGACGATGACGGCACCGACCCTGGACCAACGAGGTACAAGAAACGGGGCAAGCGAAGAATCTCTTCGCTGGACGATATCAATTTCCCCAAACACCCAAACCATGAGCAGTGACGCCACTACTATGTATGCTGTTGGTAATTGTGTGACAGGCCAGTATCTAAGTTGATGTGGGAGAATATTGAGAGATAATGGCGTCACTGTAAAGATAAGTGGATTAGCTTTCCAATGATGTATAACATTTGTAAGGGTTTTGGCATGGTAGTCCGCAGGACTACCCACATTTTTAATTTGGTAGTCCTTCATACCAGACTAGCAACACTCCAGAACATGCACAATTACTACAAAACATGAAAGACAAGTAAACCATGCAGAGATATACTTTTTCATTATTTGAAAAGTTACTTTCTCAAATAAATATTTCTGAAAATTTGGTAGTCCGAAGGAACAACCTAATTTATCTTTTTTCCATTTTTGGGTAGTCCTTCCAGAATTATGGTACTCTCTGGCGGCAACGGGACTACCCTTAAAATTACACGCTGATAGCGTTATAGAGATATTTCATGGGATTAAAATGTGTAACATGTGGCCCAGCACATTGAAATGAGTCCTAAGTCGCACATTGTCATTTCAAAATATAGCCCTGGAAATGCTGGCATTTTAAAATAAGCCTTTTAAAAAACTTACGGCCTGGAAGGCATATTTATTTTACGACGTTAGGAGACCACTAAAGTCGATGAAGTATAAATACTTATAAATTGTACCGTCACGTCGGGTGGTCATCCAATTTATAAATTTTGATGTCAAATTCGGAAATTTTGAATTTGAGAAAGTCGTTCGTATGGGAAAACCGTAATTGCTCTCGGATAAAAAAAACACACTACTAAGACCCGACCCGGGATTCGAACCTGGGATCTCCCAATTGCTGAGCTTCATAGCTTCTAGAGCCACCAACCTTATCCGATCGGCCACAGCACTGGTTGGCAGGCTCATATAATTAACTTTACAGTGATGCCATTATCTCTCAATATTCTCACAAATCAACTTAGATACTGGTAATTTAGAATATTATCTTTCTGTCTGGTAAGTTAATATCCACAGAACCAGTTGAAAAATTATATAATATCGAGGCTTTTGGAGAGAAATGTTGAACTAAAATGATAGGAATTATGTATATTAGCCGCTGTTTTCTCTGTAATTCACTTACAAAGAAGTAGAAGTTGTTCTTCGTTTTATATTTCCTGTCACATGTGAAATGACTCTATGACCCTATCATGTTAATATTGGAAAGCCAATAAAGTGTTAATTTATAGTATGATGCCGGCAGCTCAATATTATCAAAGATGACTTAAAAGATTCATTTTGATATGTTGAGTCACATATTTGACAATCCATGTCGCCCAAGTTGCCTCATTGAAATTCCGTCCCAGACCAGTATCCAGGGCAAATCATAAAAATCACAATCCAATTTCATCTATTATGCTAACTTCCTGACTTTAATCCTGTAAACAGATTCACACTTCCTGTCACATATCAGCCTCTGGTTTTATTAATTAGCTTCGTGACCTACTACTCTGTGTCTATGGTTTCAGTATATGGCCAATTATAGTAATTCTTAGTATAAATGCACAGTCTGTCTGTTTGTTTGCTTCAGAACTTTATGTCAACCAATGTTACAAGCATGTAAGTAATACATTCATTTTACAAGCAAATTGTTAGTACAATATATAGGTGAACATATATCAAGTAAAATGAAAAGGTACTATTAGAAATTGATACAAACTATATGTTGAGGGTATATCAAGGATACTAAGAATAGTTTATGTGTGGTTCCCTAACAATACAAAACAATAATATACAGAAAATACAATACATGCAGGAAACAATTGACATTAACCATTAAACCATGCAATACTTTGATAACCGTATTGTTTCAAAGAATACTTAAAAGAAGAAATAGTACTACAGTCCTTTAGATTGTTTGGAAGTGAATTCCAGATAGTAGGACCAGTACAAAAACAAAAGTAGGGATAGATGCGATTTCCACCATGAATAGAATAATAATGATCACGATTTGAAAATAGAGTTAAAAGTCTTTGGAAGCATGCCATTAACATATTGAAACATAAATGTTGCCACCTGAAAGTATGCAATATCAAAGACATTTAGAGCATTGCAATCTTTAAACACGGCTGGAGGACGCGCTTTCCCAAGTCCAGAAGGTGCATATTCTGGTTTCCTTCATTGTGGAAGGGGGGTGAGGGACAAGGGTTGACCACTAGCATCACCCTTGTCCCTCACCCCCCCCTTTTTTGTTTCTCCCTTTTTCTCTCTTTTGTGCGTGGTGGGTGGGGGTTGCGTGGTCGGTGGGGGTTGATTGCACGGCGGGGGTATAGGAGGTGCCACAAATAATTCTCAACGCACATTTTTGTAAAATGTGTATACGATTGACATGGGTAGGGAAAGAAAAAAAACCAAAACAATTGTACCGTATGAGAACTATGGGATAATTAATGCATTATAAATACTAAGTTTAATAGGGATATAGTCATACATGCATGTGCACTGGTGAATTCAAATATGCCTTGTGACTATAATGTGCATACAGTATATACAAGACCAGCACATACAGGTTATATCATGACAATACAAGTTTGTTTACACAATACAGCATGCTTGACTTCAGTTGTGCTGGTATAAATAGATTTAGAACACTCTACCGAGTTGCAATGTCGTGTGAGAATTCTAATGAGGCGACTCGTGTAATGCTTTGAAAGCAAATTGCTGAAACTTCTAAATTGAGGTCAGTACAAATTAAACAAAATCAATGTTAAATTTATAGAATTTCTAGTATTATAGTTCCAAGTATTTTTTAACTACAAATAAGTTTTTCCACATTTCCCTCTATATACTTCCAGCTGGAAATTGTATATTCCAACTGTGGAAATTGATAAATTCCTAATGGAACCAGTGAAACCCATTGGAACCGTTTCAATCCAATTGGAACCAGTTACAATTTTTAACTGGATTCAGCTGGCATTTTCTCCCGGGTAGTTTAGTATGTCTTTGGGTACACCTTTCAAACTGATAATTGTTTAGCAGCCATGGCCTCTGTCTTGATATAGTAGATAAACTTGGGTGACGATGACTATAGATTTCATTTTTTTAAGCTAGTATCAACGGCGGACTATTTGACTCTTATTGAGAAGGGTAATAAGTAAAAATGATCAACCATTCCATTTCACAAAACAGTCCTATTTCACAAAGATTATTTACGAATCTTCGTAAGTTTAATCTTTGTAAGTATTTAAGAAGAATGATCGTTCTTAACTTCCGAACGATTAAACTTTGTAACGTAGGTCGACTATTAACATGCGAATGTGGGTATTATTTTGTTTTGAAATACTGTTTATGACCATTTACTTTGGCCAGTCTTCTCCAATGTTGACATATCGATTGCTTGACTATATTTAATGTTAATTTTAGCACTGCGATTTATAGCGCCGTCTTCAAAACTTTTGTTTTAGTCAAATTAGTCAGTACGAACATTAACTTACGCATAGTCGCGATCAGACGTAAACTTACGCGCATACTCGCGATCAGACGTAAAATTACGAACGATTTCAGCCAAATTTAAGAACAAATTCTTCTTAAATGGCTTAGAGACACAGGACTTACTGATCTTTGTAAATTTAAGAACTATTTCAAAGTTGCGCACTTTTATTCTTTGAAAGTCCCACATACGAATATTTGTAAGTTTTGTGAAACAGGACGCTGGTAGCCGTGTGTCATATCAATTACAAATGGTACATACATGTATGTCTGCTGCCTTTCGTTTGATGATCACTGTAAATTATACAAATACTGAATGGTTACGAGTACAATGGTGGCAGAATATTTCATGGGTTGAAAGATTGACCAGTTCAATCAAAGTTATGGGCCATAAAGACACTGTTCTGTGTAAAATGGAGGAATCAAACGTGAGGGAAGGGCCCGGATCTGTCTTTGCCTTATTCTAACTCTTACAACTTTGTCGTGTTCGTGGTGATCTTATTTAGGTATTTAAAATTGTTCATGGTTTTGATAAGTTGAAGTTCGATGACTTCTTTACGCTGTCTGACTATCTGGTACCAGAGGTCATTGTCTTAAATTACGTAAGGAGTATTCGGGGTTAGATGTTAGGAAGTTTTCCTTCTCTCAGAGAGTTGTTTATGAGTGGAATGGCTTGCCAGAGTCATTGGTTCGCGTAGTTAGTGTCAATGCCTTTAAGCATGGTCCTGATAGGTATTTTTGTGACTGTGGACGGGTTTAGGATGTCCACTGGGTGATGGACGTTCAGGATCATGTTATGAGGACTATGTCCTTGCTGATCCTTTCTTACTTCACTTAATAGTACTAATTTTAGTGCAATGGGCCAGGGTAAATACACGGTCATGTGACACACATTGACCAATCAAATGTCTACAATATACTTGGGTGTTGTATAAAATCCAATGGCCTGTAGCTGGAAACTGTATGTTAAAGTTGTGATATTTGGCAGTTTTGTAGAAACTGCCAGTTTTGTAGAAACTGCCTGGGCTTGGTCTAGTTGGGGTCCTACCTTCTCCTAAGCTTACCGTTTAGCTCAGTTGTTGAGCGTGGACTGGTGAACACAAGTTCAGGAGTGATGAGAGAGAGAAATAGTTGCTTAACGGCACATCAACAGCTAAGGTTATATAGTTAATATTCATATCCCATTCAGGAAATTTAAACGATACAGATATACGATACTAACAAGACAAACATAAAAAAGGGATAACTCCCTACTCTTTGCGAAAAGATGACAAGACTTACGAGGCAGGTGACATCGAGATCCTGCCACGGGACCGCCATTTTACGTCCTCATGCGATGGACTTACGAGACATAATAGCTTGAGCCCCGGGACTGCAGTTTTACGTCCTCATCCGATGGACGCCCTCACCAGGTTTAGCCTATGAACCGACATAGTTACCGGTGTGTGGCCGATGCCATATAGACAGCTACTGGGAGCCACTGGTAAGAGTTGAGAGATTGTGGAGGACCAGCTGCCAGTCCATCCCGACACAGATGTGGTTAACTGCTACACAATTAACTGCTACAGCAAGGTCCTCTCACACACACTAGCTCTAACTGCTGTATCAAAGGCTTTGGGTGGCTCATATAACCTCTGCGTTGAAAAGGGCCAGGATACCCACAATCAATCGATTCTCTTAAACTGAGTAGTAATAAAATATCCTCGGTAATGGTGTAACTATTGCTGATTGGCTGATTAACAGACAACGATTGGCTGTTGACAATAACATTTACAACACGCGACATAATTATTCAAACGTATGTAAAACCTATATTTTTGAAAAGCTTCTAAAGAGCCAGTAAACTTGATCGCAGGTCTTGCATTGGTGGTTAGCTGCATTAACAATACAATGGCTTTTTACCAAAGACATTTAAAAATAGTACATGCTGCCTTCTCGCTTGATGTACAGTGTACAAGATTGGATCATGGGTCAACAGTCATGGGTCAACAGTCGTGTTTAGGAAGAAAAATCTGTTGATGGGCGCTTATTAAACTGCAAAGTTACGGATTCAATCAATCCATGCAGCTAGAGACAGACTGCATGATGGTAAGGTCAGGAGTGTGAATATGCATGATGATTATTTTCCAGACTGGGATATCAAAGGCGGTGACTCATATGACCTCTGTGTTGACAAAGGGCCAGTAAATGTATTCATTCATTCATTCATTGATGTACAAGTGGCCTATTGAAAATATGTATTAATCACAATCCAATTACAATCTATTGTGTCAATTTCCTGAGGTAACCCTCTATGCAGCCACACTGTCCTGAAGAGACAATGGTGATATCAACACTGTGTGTGCAATGCAGGCTCTATCTATTTTGAAGGGAGCTGTTCCGATGTATTCATAACACTTGGATGGCACTGTAATCTTCTGCTAATCATTTCACAACCATTTTCACAATGTCAGGTGACATCTTTTATGAGGGGGTAAATCGTAATGTGTCTTAAGTTGTAACAATTGGTAATGGTTCTCTTGAAACTGTCTGGCCTTTAGTCTTGGTAGCTATCCACTCTCTTAAGAATGCTGCTATGCTGCTTCCGGGCTGGGGATAGTACTACTGCAGCTAAAATGGGACATGTCACTATCTAGCTTAATGGGCAGCTAATCATATTTGGAGTTTGGTTAGCAAACAAGTGATCCACAACCGGAAACAGTCTGTGGACACAGTGCTATGAAACCTTTGTGAGAGGGAAACGTCCGTTTCACTTTGAGTTTCAACATAGCGGCAGATAGATGCATTTAATCAACACTAATCTCGGTACAATACAATTAATAATAATAGTAATACAATCGACCTGGAAGGCGTCTTTCATTTCAATATTAGGACGCTAAGCGACCACCGAGATGAGATAAGCCTAAAAGCTTTCAAATTACAACTTCACGTCGGGTGACCATCCAATTCATAAAGTGATTCGCTTTGTAAAAACTGTGGTTGCTCTTGGATAAAAATACTACTAGGCCCACACCCGGGATCCAACCCTGGATCATGCAATTTCTGAGCTGCATAGCTTCCAAAGCCAATGGTATTACAGGGTAGTACAGGGTACATATGTCATATATATTGACAGTGCCATAGCACCTTTGTGGGATGGAAACTTTTGTTTTTCTTAGCTCAGTTGATAGAGCGTGGAACTTGTGATCGGATGGTCAGGAGTTTGAATACGTGGTGGGGTGATGTTTATATTCCAGTAGCTCTAGCTGACATATCGAAGGCTTTGGGTGACTCGTATGTCATCTGCTTTGAAAAGGGCCAATAAACCTAATCAATCAATTTAATAAGGGATACATCCATTTAATCAATATTAATCTCATTCTAGTACTAGATTGAGATTATATGTCATACTAGACAGCTAGTAGGCCCATAAGAAAATATGTGACACGCCATAACAATTCAGTTATTAAGTCGGCCAGTCGTTAAGTTGGACAAAACTGTGATTGTAATGGAATATGTAAGTAAAATTGTGATATTTGAAAGACGCCCCAAATTGCAAATGAAAATGTATATTTTTCGGCAAAAATTAAACGACAATGAGCCGAAAACACGTGTTAAAGTTAATGTTTTAAAGTTACCTTTGATAATGCAGTCCAATGGTTTTAAGTTCTTAAATAATATTTATCATGATGTGGTCATGTCTTTTCAACTTCATTAACAATGTATACTATCACATTAAGACAGATCAGAATTTAAACTTTTTCTAATGAATGTAAGCAGGTTTATGCACATTAATATGATATTTTGAATAGCGCCCTCTAATTCATGAATTTGAACGAAAGTTGCAATTTATCCTATTTTCCGCTATTTTTTCCCAAAATCTGAAAATGTTTTTCAATGCATTGGGAAGTAAACAAGCCGAAAAGAGTCAAATATTCAAAATAACATTTTGACAAAAATTACATAATTTCTATAAAATATTCCATTGTCTCGAAATAAAAATTGTTGACTTAATACCAGTTTTGTCATGGTGTGTCACATATAATCACCATCACTCCCTAGTCAAACTCCTGACCTTGCGATCACAAGCCAAACACTCTTTCAACTGAGCTATCCGGTCAGACATGCTTCAAGATTAATTGTAGAACTGTGAACTGAAGCCCAGCGCTACCAAACATCTTTTCAGAATACGACAGATAGCCCCCCGGAGGCTAATACAACCATTAAGATTGGCGATGCAGATTAGAAAATTCTCCGCAATTACCATGTGCAATTAAAACCTGTCGACTTACACACGTGGTTAACAGACTTCCCAGAAAATCTATTTCCTAGAGCCAATTTTCATAATGACACATTACTCAAAACTTGGATTCTTTGGATTCTTGATCCCCAAGGAAAATCTATTTCTTTAGGCCAATCTCTTTGCTAAAAGATTATTCTTGGATAAGCGCTGCAATTAAGTGACAAAATAGTGTGCATAACTTCATTGGCACTAAAACATTTATTGTTCATGTTTTGCATAAACAATCACTAAATATGTGATAATATATGAAGTTATACAGATTATTTTCTGTGAATCTACATAGGAGACAGTAGTAGTTTGGGTACACTACGTCACGGACACATGATCACTGGGCGATTTTATGGGACTTGAAGTACGGATAAAAATTAGATATTTTGGCCTGGTTGTCTAATTATTTTCATCCAATAAGTACATATCAAAGTCAGTAAAATGTATTATTTCAACAAAATTGATCTTTTTCAGATAGAGCAACCAAATTAAAAATTGTAATATTTAGGCCTGTCTGTTTGTGTTTTAAAAGTAACATTATAAAATTAAATTTATTCTTTTGTAATATTCCAGGCCTGTGATACAAGTCATCATAAATTGGTAAACGTGAAATAAAAGAATAAAAACAGTCAGTATCGTGCTCTTTTTAAAAGTGCGGTTTATACCAACTGTTCAAAAAGAATGGATTATCGCGAGCCAAGGATTATGATAATCAGCAAACCAAGCAAGCCATCTTTCATTAACAGAAGAATGCCTATTTTGCCACAGGGGCCCTGAAAAAGACAACCCGCAACACCATACCACACTTTTGAAATTTAGCGATATTGTGAAAATTAAACCACTAACTTTTCTTCGTAATGCACAAAATGGTATACTCCCCTCTACTTTTAATTTATTCTTCACATCAAATGATCAAATTCACTCCCGTAAGACACAATTTGCATTTGCCGATCGGCCGTATAAATATTTATCTACTCAGTGTGCGCAATCGTTCAATTGATCAATGGAACTCACTATACGTAATTACACAATGTATGTCATCAGTAATATTCAAAAAAGTGATTACCAGTGACATGATAAGTTTATATTAATTTAAAGTCAACTCATGTTTTCCCAAATATTATCTCTGAATATAAAGGGACTCGCTCGCTGGATTGTTTATTTTTGCTTTTGATACATTATAAATGACACTTAATGGTTCCATACTAGTTACTGAGACCTCCATTTATAAGGAGTGCCGGCGCGATCACGCTCCTAAAAAGTGCTCAGGAGAGTAATTGATTGCTCTCTTTTTTACTGGAGGTAAAACTCATGTTACTATGGTATATTGATCCCAAATCGCAATGTGATATTAGTAATATATAGTGTGTTACATTTAGCCTTATTGTGTTAGAAATATAGACCAGAAAAAATGTGTGAAATGTTCAGGAGAGCGAAAAGCTCCCAGGAGCTGAAATTGAGATTCTCATATGTGAAGGTCTGGTTACTATTTCTAAGAAATAGTTGTTTTTACATTATATATGCTTATATTACAGTACATATACATGTTATATAATATATGTCTATATATATATATACCGTTCACGTATACAATGAATTATTATTACAACAAGTATTATTTTATAAATAGTGGACATTATATTACAAATGGGAGTGTTCTACTTTATTAGCTAAGCCATGTACACGGCTTCCGAAAACACTTCCATCACATTGCAATTATGTTATATCGATTTACATAATTCATATTCATATTGCATATATGATATTGTTATTGTGGAAATAAATGAACATAAACAAAATACCAATCTCATAATATAGCAATATACCAATCTCATAAATCTACTTATCATTCCAGCATACCGGCTCAATGAGCCAATTTACGACACCTTTTCCATTAAAAAAAATATGAGGGATGGTACAGTGTAAGCCTATTTAACCCCTCCACTGCTGACAGTACTGAGACTTATATGAGACTGTGTGGATGATGTGTGGACCATCAACGGCATTCAAGACTTGTATCAAAGGGGTGGGATCCGATTCAGGGATTTGAGGTGTCCGACACCGCCGTGCATTAGTATTTTTGAGACATGGAGGTAATATAGTTTAAGTTGTATTGCAAACATGTCCTCCTTGTGGTGTTTTCGGACTTTAAGGAGTATCATTATTGAAGTAGAAGTGAGCACGTGCTGTCTAGAATTTGGAATTTTGGGAAACATTTTATCGTCTGTACAATCCCAAATTGTCAGAAGTTTTTATATGATGTAGATTACCACGGTTGTCGGAGGCATACCGATATCCACCTCCGCCTCTATTCCATCCTGGAGTGGAGGTCTGTAGGTTAACAGGACAA